>PVKE010007626.1:0-50102 GCA_004027555.1 Craseonycteris thonglongyai
GGGGGGGGGGGGGCACAGGAAATAAGGAAAAAGGAAAGAATGACTTTGCTACTTTGTAACTTTTCACTGGATAGTCCCTGCAGAGTAACTTAGAAAAGTATTTTGCGATTGGGTCAGAAGACTTTCCACCAATATAACCTTTTTCAAATTAGTAGCCATAAGATTCTAAACCTGTGGTATTCTGGAATGCCTCCTGTCCCTTTTGTCCTTTTGTCCCTTTTTTCCTCATGACTCTCTGAGGACCTTAGGAAAGTGGTATACATCCAGTGCTCATTCTTCCAGAACTGAAGCCATCACTGCCACACAGCCAAGGCTCATGCACTACCCCAAGGACAGAGGTGGCCACAGATTGCTGACCATCTGAGTGGTACTCGTTTGCTTACTTCTGTACATAGTATCATCAGTCATAAGTTGGCGGATGACTGCAGATCTGGCAGGAGGAATCACACCATTGTATTAGCAAAAGCAATAAAGCCAGAGCAAAACTGATGGTATGGGCATTGATCCGTTTTGTCAGGAATTAAAATATATTGTGGCAGGGCAATGTGGCCAAAGCAGCTTTCTGAGGCCAGTTCCCTCCCTGGCCTTCCCGAATAAGTTTCTATGAACTTGTGACTTACTAACATTCCTACTGTTCTCCCTGTTTGCTCTGGTCCAGGCAGCAAGATTTTCTGTTTGTTTGTTTGTTTGTTTGTTTGTTTGTTTGTTTGTTTTCCCAATGGCAGGTGTGCAGAAAATTCTGGAGATTATTTTTTTCTATCCACAAGATGAGAAAGCTCAAACCAGTTTAAAATATTTATTAAAATCAACAAACAAACATACAAAAACGAAACAGTAGTATTTCATTTTAAGATCATTGTTTCAGTATATTTCCATTCATTTAAAATAAAAGTTTTGTTCTAAAATCGCTTAATAATGCTACTAACAACATCTCATGTTTTTGGGGGAAAACAATATTAAACTTTTAACAATACTTTTAATGACTATTATTTTGGATATTATAGTATGGATTAGTTATTTGATCTCTTGTGAGTTTGTTTCCCTTAATAACCCAAACCAAAAATGCCCAGGCCACATTAATACGGCCAAATTTCAAGTTAAATAAGGTTCTAGGAGGTGCCCTGTTTTTGCTGGGTTTGCAAATAGGTTCAGGAAAGAAGAATAACAAGCAGAAAACAATTAGAGAATGGAAGAAGAAGATAGTAATCTAGGGCCAATTTGTATAGTGCTGAGGGTAATTAGGGATTCAGGTAGGAGGGATTAATGTCAGCTGAGTAACCAGCTATGGTTTCACAGAGGGTGTGAAATTAAACTGGGCTCTGCCAGATGGATTGACTATGGGTTGACACGGAGGACATAGGAGGGCAATAAATTGAGATAACAGCATAAACAAAGATGCAGGGTAGGGAAGGATCGCGGTAATGTTAATGGTATTCATGCACGCTGTTAAGCAATATAGCTGAGATAACATTCAGATCAGGAGAACATTCAATCGATCATAGTTCTAAATATTCTCTACGTGTTTTACAAAATACTTTTAAAATTATAAGGAGATGCCATAGGCCAAAGCAATGGTAAAACTGGAGTTGTATTGTCTTGAGCTTAACGGTTAGCTCTGCCACGTATTAGCTCAGTGATCTTGGACAAAGTTTTTAAATCTCTATGTATTAGTTGACACATTTCTGAAATGGCCACGATAATGTGCCTATCTCATAGGAATTCTGGGGAGAGTAAAAAAGATGAATGGACGTGAGACATAGTGCTTGTTATGAAGAAAATCCATGAGTGCTTGCTGGTATTATGATTGCCATTGCTGTTACAATTTTTAGTAGTAGCCGTGGTGTTCTGACCTTTACAATAATATTAGATTGATTTTAAGTAGCGTGGAATAATGATTACATCCATACAAAATCAAATACAAGGTACGGAGTTTATATCTAAGGTGACCATATGCTCCTGTTTACCTGAGGCAATCTCTACTCACACCTGCTGTCCTGACATAAATACTGAAAGTGCTTTTTTTTTGCTTTCAAACACATCCTGATTTGGCCAATAAATTATATGATCATATCTCTTATAACCAATACAGGACAATAAAGAGCAATGTGGTTTTTTGAGCAGGAGGAATGTTGGGATGGAAGCAGTGTTTTAAGATTTCTGTGGTCCTGGCATCTAAGAGGCTTAGAAAAGGTGAAAGGCAGAAAGAAAAGCAAGAAACGTGCCTTTTTTTTTTTTTTTAATGTGAGAAAGAGAGGGAGAAGGGATGAGGTCCCAGAACAACTTCATAGTTGTACATCATTAGTTGTGACATGGTTTCATTCCACACAGGTAGATGAGGGGCCACAAGGGGCAGAAACCAGACCAGGGAGCCTCCTGTATGGGAGGTGAGAGCCTTAGCTGCCATGTCATTCTGGCGGTGACCAGTTGCACCACAGTTCAGTGTATGAGTTTGCAAGGACATGGGGATGAGAATCGAACCCTGGACCTCATGATTACAAGGCAAGTGCTCAACTTGACATCTCACAGGCTTAGAGAGGGTGAAAGACAGGAAGAACAGCAAAGAAACTGCTTTTTCTTTCTTTCTTTTTCTTTCTTTCTTTCTTTCCTTTCTTTCTTCTTTCTTTTTTTTTTTTTGAGAGAGAGAAAGAAAGGGCGAGTGTACTGACAGCAACCTAGACTCAGAAAATAATGATAAGGACAAGAGAGAAAAGTTCAAGTAATATCCTAGGAACAAAAGCAGGGATCAAGAGTAAAGGGGTCCTTTTTTGTACCTGAACTGACCTGACCTAATAGTCCTCACTTAGTTCTCAAACTCTCCTTAATACAACTCCTATGTAGAATCACAACCTTTTTTTTTTTTTTAAGATTTATTCATTGTTTTTGACAGAGAGAGAGAGAGAGATACAGAGTCAGAGACAGAGAGAAGGGGGAGGGCCCAGAACAGTCTCCATAGTTGCACATCATTGGTTTTTCCACATAGTTTCATTCCACAGGTGGGCTTGGTGCTGCACAGGGCAGGAACTGGGCTGGGGTCTTGCCCCGGTGAGAACTGAACTGGGGGCACTCTCCAGTTCAGCATATGGGTCTGCATGGGCCAGGGCCGGGATTCGATCCTCAGTCCCCCTGGCTGCAAAGTGAGCACCTAACCCACTGAGCCATCCCGGCTTCCCCTACAACCCTTTGTTTCATGGAATCCTCTGTTCAGAGAGCCAACTCTAGTCTATCCTGAGTAGGGTTGAAGCTTCTAATTACTCTGACCTGATCTAAGACAAGTAGCTTAAACAACTAAGAACTATGTAAGAGAATTCTTCTTTAATGATTCTTTGATTTTCAGAGCTATATGATCATTGCTTACTGTCCAAATGCTCTGAACATCTGTGTAGAGTGACTCAGTGTCGCCTTCCAAACTTGGGTCTGTTCTATTTGATACTTCCGAGCATGTTTGTCTCAAAGGGAGTAGACATCCCTAGTGAAAGTTGAACAGTTTAACTAAGCTCAGAAATGCCACTTATATAAAAGTAAAAAGGTAGGAGAGATAGGATGAGGGATTCTGGTGGCAGGAGAGCTCCTTAGCTGAGCGCAGTGATGGAAGATAGTAGGAAGGTAGAAGCTGGAAAAAGGGGACAGAATTGTTTGTATAATTTAGGTGGAAGAGACCAGAGACCGCAGCCTTGGCACTGTGTTGGGGAGGACAGACAGGACAGGACCTGTGGCATTCAGAGAGGGATTTTACAGAAGATGTATCTCTGTCCTGCGTATCTATGTGGTTGTGTGTTATGAACTACGCACTGCACAATCTTCCTCCATCTCCCAAAGGTAATCACTAGAACCTAGAATATTCTATAGTGCTGCTCAATAATTTCACTGCCTGGGCATATTTTTTCTGGCACCAGGGAAGGAGCTGGGTCTTGTAGCTCAACACGGACAGTGAGGACATGGGTGAGCCTGTTCTTATCAAACTCAGCAGACTCAGAGCCATACTTGTATGTACCAGACTGAGATGAAATCTGGACCAAAAGAAAATCAGAAAGCAAAAAGGCTGGTTATAGGATGCTTCAAATGTTTGTGCACAGACATTTTTTTTTTAAAGATTTATTTTATTGTTTGAGAGAATGTGTTAGAGAGAGAGAGAGAGAGAGAGAGAGAGAGAGAGAGAGAGAGAGAGAGAGAGAAGGGCTCAGCGCATTCTCCATAGTTGTACATCATTAATGGTGACATAGTTTCATTCCACACAGGTGGATGTGGGGCTGCACGGGCTGTGAATAAGACCAGGGGCCTTCTGTACAGGAGGTGAGACCCTTCACCACCAAGCCATCGTGGCCCAGTTGTGCCACAGTTCAGCTTATCAAACCCTAGTCGTGGCGATTGCAAATGAAGTGCTCACCGTTAAGCTGTCCTGGCCTCCCTGTGCGCAGACTTTCAACCAGTCTTCTGAAGGAGGAACGTCCTGTCTGAATACAGTGTTTCTTTGGGAGTGTTTTCCTGAAAGACCCAAACTAATTAAGCCTATAAACTTTTAGACGCTGAAGAGAAACACTTAATTTAAAGAAAAACTAAAGCAAATCTTCTAGTAAAGCGCAGAATCCTTTTGTAATGCAAATAAACCCTCCCCTCTGCCATCATATTATCTTGTAAGTTTCTGAGCTGGGAAAATACTGGGCCCATCTGCACTCCATTCGCAGCACACTGAGAGACTGGAGCATAATAGATGGTGAGCTCTAGGAATATTTCAACCCTAGCAGCATGGTTCACTGTTGTCTATGACATGTTGTTAAATTATTGATAACCAGCCAGGCTTTGGGACACAGGCTTTGTTGTTCCCAGCTAACAAAGCCACCTGAGAGGAAGCCATAATGAGAGATCAGGGACTTAGCTATTGTGGGGTGAGGCTTCTGGGCAGCAAATTTTGCCCATTACAGGAGAAGGCTACAAATTATTTGGACTGACCAGTCTTGCCAAAAGGAACAGAAAATAGGTGCATTAATGAAATTCTTACGACAGATGGCAAAGTGTCCTTGGATCCTCTGGTGGGGGAAAAGGAAAAAAAAAACAAAAACTTCCAAAGAATATTTTAGATGACTATATTGTACAGACTCCAAGGACTCAAAGAGCTATCTAAGAGACATTCAGTTAAATTATTTAACAGAAAATGACAGAAAAGAATTAGAGAAAGAAATTTTCCCATCTCAAGTTAAAACAACAATCTACTCTCTACCCACTGGTAAATCTCTGAGTCCAGATGGTTGCCCAACAGAATTTTAGCAAACATTTGGAGAGATAATAAGGCCTGTAACAGTAGATAATTACTCACTTATATATGGCTCAGTGCCCCCTCATCTACATTAGGTTCTATAGCAGGTTTTTGCCAAAAGAAAGGAAGCAGACCCCGCTCTATGTTCTCATTTGTAATATTCTCTTGCTTCAGTCTGCACGAATGCCAAGAATCATCCTTTTTATTTCAGTGTCCTTACGAAGACCTTTGAGCACAATGGGAAGGTGAGGAGACATTAAATATTACTGAAATGGGATATGAAAACAGCCAGTAGGAAGTCCTCCAGGAAAATAGGAAAAGGTCCAGTTTAGTTGTCATGAAACAATATCCAATTAATGTGTTTTAGGGAGGGGGCTTCCATTTACTCTTGTTTCCCACATCCCCTATTCATTTTCCCATGAGAAGGCGTGAACATAGGCATTTTTAGGAGCATACAGGATTTCATGTCCACCCCAGAGCATGAAGAGCAGAGGTCGGGATGTTTTCGACAGCATCTAGTTCATAGCCTTTTTTTTTGCCAGGGGCTTAATAGAGGCTGATGAGTTCAGCTACAATCTGTGCTCCAAGGCTGAGAAGCAAGGGTGAGGCTCCAAACTTCGGGCTTCACTGACCAGCCTGGCTATAAATGTCTCTACAAATTATAGCCGCTTCTGGGAGACCACAGTCCTTATCTCCTATATATGTTTTGTTTTGTTTTTCTTTCTTTCTGACTGCATTTTACAAAGATGAACTAACTAGTCCTCTCACGAACTCAATGGTTTAAGACAAAATCAATAGTTTCAGACAAAGTTATTTCTCCCATTTTATAGATGGAGAAACTGAGTGCCAAGAGTCTTGCTTTTGAACAGTCAACACTTTGAAGAAGAAATTAATTTGAAGTGGCCAGTTATTTCTGAGTCATTTCAACCTCAGGCCAATCGACTGGTACCTACCATTTTTCAACTAGATTGTGACATCCATGTGCAGAAAGCACACTAATGTCTATTGATTAATGCAGGGATAATAGTTGTTATTTATTGAGTGCTTAATATGTACATATCTTGGACTGCTCAGTCTCCACCGTCCTTTAGAAAAGTGGCTCTAATCCTTAGTTGTGTACCCCCTGGGGGAACTTTAAAAGTCATGATACCCACTTCCCAGATTGATAAAATTAAAGTGAGAACCAGACATCAGTATTCCTTAGTTTCCCAAGGGATTTCAATGTGCAACCAAAAATTAAGAACATTTTGAGTAGGAAAACTAGAAGATAAATAGAAAAATGGGAGGATTTCCAGAGTTAAGAAGATGATGTTATTTTCTTCTGTGTTTTGGTAAAAGAGACTTGAATTATAGGTTGAGTAGAAATGGCTAGTAGAGACGAAACATAAGAAAAGGGGTCATTAATAGAATAAATTCCCAGAGAAAAATAAGAGAATGCGGATTAGCTACATTATATCTTTTCTGTGCATTTACAGATATCTATGGTATTATTGTTACCCTAATTTTTTGTCTACATGTCTGTCTTCTTTCCATACCACACATTGTTTGAGGTGTGGAGCACTGGCTTAGTCATTTCTTACGCCTAACACCTTGAGTAATGTCTGGGATACAGTAGGCTCTCAGATACAGCATAAATGAAAGAATCAATTTGGGAAATTTCAAAACCTTTTCTTCATGGAAAAGATGCTCCATTGTCTCTCACACAGTGATTGAAGCTCACACCATAAATCAGTCTTTTAGACTAAACTGTTGATAATTTGAGTTAAAAATTGGTCACAAGGACATTAAAATGCACTGTGCTGCATTCATCCATTTATGCCTCTGCATAAATTGTTTTGACTGATTAGCCTATCAGTAACCAACAAGAACGAAAGGGAATAAAAATCTAGATAGGCTGCCAACATTTGGTGGGGTTAAGTTCAGTAGAGGACAGAGTCCAGAGGACTGGGTTTGCTTTCAAGCCTTCAGGAGTCAACAGATGGGAGATCTGAAAAGCCTATAACTGGGAAAGCCAAGCCAAATGTGTTTGTGAGTGAGGGTTGGAGGGGTCAGAGGATTCTGCTGTATTCAAACACTGTCTCTGGAGTTGGATTTAGAACCATGCTATCACTTAGCATCATTTTTGCTCCCCAGTTTTCTATGTATAGGGTCCTCAGGAAATTGATATGTAATAGAATGCCACTTATCATTCAGAAGGGCTGATTCATTTCAGAGGGAACTTTGATGATTTGTAGGACATTCTGCAAATACAGAAAAGCATCCCATGCAATTCTCTAGTTCATTACTGAAGCCAGCAGGGGCCCTCACTTCATGACAATGACATCACCCAGTGCTCAATCATGCCATTGGCTAATAACTCAAAAAGTTAGTCTAGCTTGCTCTTGCCCCACATTGAAAAGAATACAGTCTTGTACTGCTTTACCTTGACTTTAGATCAAATCCACTGTTTTGTCTCTGGAACATCTGCTCTATGATCAGCTCTATTTTTTCATAGTCTCTAATTTTATCTTAAATACTCTTTCCAGTTTCTTACCTGAATTGTCAAACAATTTTACTTCTAAAATCATGAGTTCAAAGTTACTGATCTCTAGCCTCAAATTCCCTTCTTTCTAGTTTGCTTGTTCAGGTAGCCCTACCATGAATATTCAGACTTTTACCCCCCCACCCCACCCCCATTTTTAAATTTTATTTTTATTTTTGCTGTCCATGAACTATTAACCTTCTTTCACTCTTTTTCCTACTTAGCTTATGTTGTTTGACCTATCATTACAATTAATCCTTACACAAATAGTAAATTTCATTACCTCTCTGTCCTTTCTTGCTCTCATCTGAGACAAACTGAAGTCTTAGATGAAACTATTATGGGGAAATACCATGTTTTGTTGAAAAAAATATAACAGAATAATGTGTTTCCACTGTGAATTTATGAGTCCCAATAATAGTAATACCCAATAACTTTTTTATCTTGTATATGTCTCTCCAACTTTTAAATTGCTTATTTCAAAACTCTTCCACTTTTACGAACCTTAATGGCCCTTTAATCTGTCCCTAACTGTTCTCAGCAAGTGATTTTATTCTTCACTTTACAGGGAAAGTTGAGGTCATCAGATAGAAACTCCTTTGTCTTTTCATCTCCATATCTATCTATACCCATTTTTTCCTTTTTATGTCAAATCTGTTCTACATATTTAGGAACAGTATATTGTTGGTGATGTTTCCTTTTGGGAAGCTCTACCAAATCCTTTTATAAAATTATTCCAATTAGCAGTTAAACAAGCTCCAATCTCTCATAAATAAAATTTTACTTTCAACTCCACTTTCACCTTCCAATAATACCCTATAGCTCTCCTTATCTTAAAACTAAAAATTTCAGAAGACTTTTGTGTTGTTTTATTTTATTTATTTATTTATTTATTATTTATTTATTTATTTATTATTTTTTTATTTTTTTATTGTTTTTGACAGAGAGAGGGAGAGAGATACAGAGACAGAGAGAAGGGGGAGGGCCCTGAACAGTGTCCATAGTTGCACATCATTGGTTTCTCCACATAGTTTCATCCCACAGGTGGGCGGGGCTTCAAAAGGCAGGAACTGGGCCGGGGTCTTGCCCCGGTGAGAATTAACTGGGGGCACTCCCCAGTTCAGCATATGGGTCCACATGGGCCGGGGCCAGGATTCAATCCTTGGTCCCTGGGGCTGCAAAGTGAACGCTTAACCCACTGAGCCATCCCGGCTTCCCCTGTGTTGTTTTAATTTCTTTATTTCCTATGAACTTTTCAGCACATTTTGATCTGAGTTGTATCAAAATTCCTACTATTCCACAAAATGCCCTGACCACCAAAGTCTACTATGTCCTAAAATGAATTTAACATTTTTTTGTTTCCCTTTCTCCCCCTTGACTTCTCAGTAAAATCACACATTTCTTCTTTTCCTGAAAAATTTTAGCAACACCATACTTTACTAGATTTACTCTTCTCTGAAAATTCCCTCTCAGTTTTAATATTCAGTGTTAAGTACCCACACCTTCCTTTTTTAAACTTACTCTCTACACTTTGCCCAGGAAATTATATTAAATTATTTGTTTTCATTTGTTCACTAATCACTCAAATTTAAATCCCTACCCTAGACTTTATACACATGCTGCTGTGAAAGTACGCTGCCATGTAATATGAAAATCAGAGGAACTTATGGCTTCATTTTTTCTGTATACATACACACATGCACACACACACTCATGTGTACATATATACTCTCCATATGTTCAACTAAGTGGCATTTTCAATTGTATATTTATAGATGCCTCAAAATCTTATGTAAAATTGAATCTACAATGTCCCACCGCCCTTATATTATCTTCTATCGTTTTCTTTTTCTATACCTACTATTTTCCTTGTTAATACATTGACTGAAACCTCCAATAGAATGATAGAAGCAGTGGTAGTGGACATTCCTAATCTCTCTTGCTTTTAATTAAAATGCTTCTAAAATATCCATTAAGTATGATGATAATAATCCATAGCAAACACTGCTAGTTACCTGTACAATATTCATTACCCTCCTCCATCTTAACTAATAGATAACTGATTATATGAAGAGCAGCAGTATGTTCATAATTTAAAAAATATATGGATGCTTTTCAAACTCCATTGCATCTAAAAACATACTCATAGTTCAGTAAAATGAAATGTATATTAAAGGTTTCTGGGAAAACTTTTTTGCATTCTTAACATAGTCACTGACCTTTTCCGCTTCCATTTTCTTCTTTCTTCTTAGAATGCTGATAAGATACCTCTAAAATTAGCAACCTTCTTGCCATCAAAGACTGTGTGGCAGAAAAGTAAAGGTTCTTACACTGCCGTACTGTTCTGGACTGCTACTATTTAGACTTCTTATAGCATGAAACAGATGTAAACTTTACATAGTTAAGCTATTTTTGATAGGACTTTTGGTTATTACCAGCTAAATATAAACCTAATTTATATATACTTGTGGTGGACAGAACCATGACCTCCCAAAGATGTCCACATTCTAATCTCAAACATCTGTGAATATGTCACAATACATGGAAAAAGGGAATTAAAGGTGCAAATGGAATTAAGATTGCTAACTTTAAACTGACTTAAAAGCAGGCAGATTATCCTGAATTAAGCAGATGAGCACCAATGTAATTGCAAAGATTGTTAAAAGTTGAAGAGAAAGGTAGAAGAGAACGTTGGAGTGATGAAGTGTGGGAAAGGGCTGTAAGCTAAGGCATTGTGGCAGGCTACGGAACCCAGAAAAAACAGAAAAGTTCATTTTCTCTTAGAGCCCCCAGCGAATATGCAGTCCTGCTGACGTCTTGATTTTATCCCTGTGAGAACTAGGCGTAATTTTTTCTAATTTACAGATTTGTAAGATGATAAATGTGTATGATTTTCAGCCATTAAATTTATCAAAACTAATACAATACTTTTTATGAAGTTTCATAAGTTTCCTGCTGTTTTTATTGGCTAAAATTTTATCATGAACAAATCTAAAAATTTAATCTACTGCTTTTCTGGCTCTCCCAAAGAAAAATTATGATATCCTCTTTTTTATTTTATTTTTAATTATTTATGTTCTGTATAACATTGGGATTATTTTAATAAATGTTCTGATTCAAGGGGTCACTGCATTTCTAACATAAACAATTCATGAACATGATGCTAAAATTGGTTTGTGAACATTTTATTATCAACATTTATTGGCTAGTTTTAGGAGTAAGTTTAAATTAGGCTTGAAAAATAACTTAGTAACAATTAAAATTAGTCACATTTCCTTCAGAATGTCTTTGAGAAATTTTGATGATCTTTTTAGAATTTAGTAAAACTTGGCTATACATTTATCTGGGATTAACTTTCTTTTGAGTTTTATTATAATTTGTTTTTTAAAATTATTGAGTTTTTATTCAGACACTGAGATAATTTACATATTTTGGTAAACAATACTTATTTTATTCAAATTGCATATTAACATTTTTGTATTACTCTGTGATTTTTAAATTTATATTATACATATAATTTATTCCCTTTTTAAATTCTCATGTTATAAGCATATGTCTTCTCTATCTCTCTCATTCTTGCTCTCTTTTTACATTTCTCTCCTTTCCCCCCCCCCCCCATCAGTCTTGGTGGAGATTCAGCCAAAATTTGTATTTCTCTGCTTTTTTCTTGCTTTTGTGATTTTCTGCTATTATTTTTATTTTCTTCCCTTTTTTCTAAATTAGTGTCTGACACTAAATGCACCTCTAGTTGTACGTTAGTTGTAGCTCCCAAATTTGGTTACATCATGATTTACTATCATTTAGTTCTAAATATTTTGCAATTTCTTTTGCAGCAATTTTCCTTGATATGTGTTACTTCATTTTTAATTTAATTTATTTTTATTACATTTTATTTTTTAATTATATTTGACTTACAAAATTATATTAATTGCAGATATACAACATAGTGATGAGGCATTTATATAACTTACAAAGTCATCACCTTGATAAATCTAGTACCTATGTGATGCCATACGTAGTCGTACTTTTTTAAATACAAGATGAATTTGGAGTTGATTTATTGTATATGGTGTAAGGTAGGAAATCCCAAGGCATGTTTTTTTTCTTCAAGTATAGTGAATTTTTTAAACTCTATTAAAAAAAAATATTGCCGGGGAAGCCGGGATGGCTCAGTGGGTTAAGCGCTCACTTTGCAGTGCCGGGGACCGAGGATCGAATCCCGGCCCCAGCCCGTGCGGACCCATATGCTGAACTGGGGAGTTCCCCCAATTCAGTTCTCTCTGTGTCTCTGTATCTCTCTTTCTCTCTCTCTCTGTCAAAAAAAATATATATACATTGCCACATTTACCTGCTGGTATGTTAGGCCAACTCTGTTATAAATACATGCGTTTATTTTGAGTTTGGTTTACTGTTTCTTTTGTCATTTTAATTCTCTGCATGTTGTAGCATGTATTCATATTTTTTCCATTTACAATATTATTATTGATATGTAATTGACATATAACATTGTGTTAATGTTAGGTGTGCAATATAATTTTCTGTATGTATGTATTGTAAAATAATTACCACAGTAAATCTTGATAATGTCCATCACCACCAATTATACATTTATTTTTTGTGATGAGAACCTTTAAGGTCTACTCTCTTATCAGTTTTCAAATATATACTGCAATATTATTAACTATAGTCACTACGCTGTATGTTATATCTCCAGGTCTTATTTTCTTATAACCGAAAGTTTGTACCTTTGGCTCCCGTTGAACCACATGTTCACCCCTCCGCCTATCTCCTGCCTCTGGCAGCCACCAATGTGTTCTCTGTATCTATGAGCTCAGTTTTGTTTTGTTTTTTTGGAATCCACATATAAGTGAGATCACACAGTATTTGTTTTTTTCCTATCTGACTTACCTCACTTAGCATAATGCTTTCAAGGTCTATTCATGTTGTCCCAAATTCCCACATGGCAGGATTGTCTTCTTTTTTATGGATGAATGATATCTGTTGTATATATTTTTGAGATCTATTCTTGTTGTTGTGTGTATCAGTAACTCAGCATGTTAATTGCTGATTGTACTACATTGTTTGAGCCTACCATATTTTGTTTATCCATTTTCCTATTACATGATAAGCATTTTTGTCTAAGCTTAATTTCTGGCTCTATTTTATGTCTCTACCTTTGGATTTTCTTTGACCCATTTTCTTCCTAATTTTCTTCAAATGAATGTCAATCTGTTTTAGCTGATTTTTTTTTTTTTTTAAATACGGTTACCTTTGCATACATAGTTTCTTCTTCAGCTGAGGACAGCTTTATTTTCTGTTCTCTGATTATTGCATGAATCTATGTTTTATTTCTTCTTGTTGTTGAGTAATATTCCATTGTATGAACAAACCAGTTTGTTATCCAGTTTGTAGTTAAGGGCCATTTGGATTATTTCCACTTTGGACAATTACCTATAAGTGTCTATAAATATTTGATAGAAGTGAACATGTACGTTTATATTTCACTTGGTAGAAACTGCGTGTAAATAGTCAATAGTTTTGTTGTTGTTGTTGTTGTTGTTTTACAGGTTATTTATACCAATGGTGGGAGTCCCTTCCTGTTTGTTCAAACAAGCATGGAGCTGGTCTCCTTTCTTAAATGCTGGGCAGTTAGTTTCCTTTAGCCCAGAGAAGCACAATTCCTGTCTACCACTATTTTTATTTTTTAATCTGGAGTGAGAAGACCTATAACTTTATCCTCTTTGTTCATTTTGTGTTTTTGTTCCATTTCTGGGCCATGGAAATATTATTTTTTCCCAAGTTATTTATTGTTAAGTTTTTTTCTTATATTTTTGTCCACAATTACTGTGTGGAAAAGCATAAGCAATGATCAGAGTACAAACTCCAAGAACCATCAGGAACCAAAAGCACATGAAGTTCCCAGAAAGCCCTGACTGTGCAAACGTCACCACCATCCATCCAGCTGAGCAAATTGACAACTGAGAGTTATTCTTCATATTTCCATTGTCCTTAGCTTTAATATACAATGAAGCACAGAATTTTATTGGTTCTTACCTTAATTTCCTGTCGAATCCTTCCACTCCTTTCCTTGTCCTGCTTCCACCGTGATCTAAGCTGTCTTCTCCCACCAGCTCTCTTCCACAGTTTCCTAAGTAGCCCACATGCACTGACTCTTCTTCTCTTTCTACTTAACCCTTTCTTCATATATATATAAATATCACACACACACACACACACACACACACACACACACACACACACATAAATGGGCTGACTGGAAAGGAGCCAGCCATGCAATATGAAAAATAGAGGTATTTATGACTAGATATTTTCTATAGTCCTTGTATATACTCATAAAGCTTGCCCATAAAAAATCCAGCCATTGTCAATGTAACAAAAATGGTTGCATGGCTGAATACTTTTCAGAATGTATCCATTTATAATCACTTCCTTCCTTTAAATATTCTCTGGATTCCTCAGACTTTAGTTTATGAAGAATGAGAGCCTGGGGCTCTTTCTGCTGCCTACCTCATTAACCTTTGTTGAGCCGTTTCCTTCACTCTATGTGTTCTATTCATGCCCATCTTCTCTCAGTCCACGAATTGTAGATGCCATGCTTAATCTCGCCCTGAGGACTTCACATGTGTTAATCTTTTAGCTTGAATGTTTTTTTCTTTTTCCAAACTCTCTTTCATATATAAGTTCTCCTGTCACTTAGTAAGAAACAAAGAAACGTTAAGGAAAACTTCCCTGACTCCCCAAACTTCTTCAGGTTCTGATTATATACTCTCATGCTTTGTACTTATAACGATTCTTGCAGTCTCTTGTGGAATTTTTACCTTGCTTCCTTCACTTATGACTATAGCTTTTTAACTTGACAATGCTAAGTTCTCACTAAATACTTTTGTGTAAATGAATAAATAGCTACAAAGACACTTTATGTTTTAGAGGAGTATCTAAGTGGGATGATTTGATAGATGCGAAGTGCTTTCCTATCTTCAAATATCTCACCTTCTAATCTCTGAAAGTGTATCAATCTTCACTGTTTTTGATTAACCACTGCCATGTCCACATTCTTCTTTTAAAAGGTATCTCCTTCTAGTAAAGCTACTACATGATGTCCTTAACATTTTAGTGTGATGAGATTATCAGATTACTTTCATGCCTGAGGGACACACTGTCAGGTGTTATAGATAGCAATACAGGTTAGGCTCTTACAAAATCGGCTGGTTAAGTAAAAGTGACGCTATACTGCCCAGTTCTTCCCCTAATGCATAAGGTAGTTTTCTTTTTTATTGCGAAGAAAGCTTCCTTCATATCCTACATAGTCCAATTGACTTGACTAACAATCATATCTTTTAGGTTTAAACCATGAGGCCTCTTTTTCAGAATGAGTTAATCTCATTGGTGCAAGTGCCCCTGTGGAGTCTAGAATTGTTTCCTTTGACTTACTTTAGCAGTTGGATCAGATATTTGTCATCTATCTGTGACCCCAATAATTTAGCTTATAACTTGTCAGAGAATTCCATATTGCTTGTTGACACTTTTCTAAATGAGATTGTTTCACAGCATGTAAATTGCAGAACAATTATGAAGAACTCACTTTACAATGACTTGTATATTTTTATTTATTTTTACAGTAACCATATATTGGGACAAGGGACTTCTGAAATGTTTATAATGCTGTCAAGGAAGGAATCTTCCTTCCTTTTGGGGAGTTGCAGAATCTTGTGACAAAAAAATGATTGACTTAAGTGTGCATTTTATTAACATCCAACATTAATTAAATATAAAATATGTGCTATGTGTTAGGTGCTATAAATAGCTCTTAATATTGTATTACTGTGTTTTTTTTCCTATAGTATATTCTGTATTATGAGCTAACTCCTGTTATTACCTCTATTTCTTTTTTTAGAAAAAATAATTTATTTCACTCGATTACTTCTAAGAATGAAAAAATTACAATAATCTTTGTTGGTAAAGGAGAATAAATCAGTACGATTAGTCCTAAAGAAAATAAATTTTGCTAAGAATAAAATCCAACTATTTATGCCTTACAGGGTATTTTTCATTATAACAATGACTTTATAATAAATACCCCAAGTTACTCTATATCTCAAGACAAAATTTATATGATCATATAAAGGTAGTACCTTGAAATGAATGAGACTGGTGGACATATTGAAGAGTAGAATTTAACATCCTTGGGGTCAGCCAAGTTGTCATGCAGATCATGACATGCCCCAGCGCAGTGCTCACATTCACATTTTCCACACTATACTGGGGAGAAATGAAATGCTTACAGTGTTCCATGTTCTGAGCAATACTTTCAGAGTCATAAACTCTAAGTACTTTGTTAGCTTCTTGATATGCCTGTTTTATTGCAAAAATTTTTGAAGAGAGATTTCTACTGGATTATGTAACAGTACACATCAATGTGATTCATGTTTAGATTTTTGCCACAGATAATATGTATCATATAAATATTGTACAACTTTATACCTGCAACTTGATTTATTTATTTATGATTTTTTTAAAAAAGATTTATTTTTATTGTTTTTGACAGAGAGATACAGAGACAGAGACAGAGAGAAAGGGGAGGGCCTAGAACAGTCTCCATAGTTGCACATCATTTGTTTTTCCATATAGTTTCATTCCACAGGTGGGAATGGGGCTGCACAAGGAAGGAACTGGGCCAGGGTCTTCACCCTGGTGAGAACTGAACTGGGGGCACTCCCCAGTTCAGCATATGGTTCCACACGGGCCAGGGTCTGGATTCGATCCTTGGTCCCCGGAGCTGCAAAGTGAGCTCTTAACCCACTGAGCCATCCTGGCTTCCCCATATTTTTATTTTTTAAATATTTACAAAATTTTTTAATTATAGTTGACATACATTATTATATTACTTTCATGAGTAAAACATAGTGATTAGACATTTATGTACCTTATGAAGTGATCATCTGGATAAATCTAGTACCCATCTGACATTATACATAATTATTACAGTATTATTAACTATATTCCCTTTGCTGTACTTTAAATTCCTGAGACTATTTTGTCACTACCAATTTGTACTTCTTTTTTTTAAAAGATTTATTTTTCTTGTTTTGATGGGGGCAGGGGGGGAGGGGGGGCAAAGCTGTCTCCATAGTTGCACGTCATTAGCTTTCTACATAGTTCCATTCCACAGGTGGGTGTGGGGCTACACAGGTCGGAACCCAGCTGGGGGCCTCCTGCATAGGAAGCTCGCCCCAATAAAAACCGAACTGGGGGCACACCCCAGTTCAGCATATGGGTCTGCATGGGCTGGGGCCAGGATTCGATCCTCAGACTCCAGAGCTTCAAGATGAGTATTCAACCTGCTTAACCATTCTGCTATCCCCCCAATTTGTACTTCTTAAACTCTCCCCTTTTTTCGCTCATCCCTCCAACCCCCTCCCATCTGGCAACCATTTAATGGTCTGTAGAAAGACTTTTTGGTCCACACATAACATCTTATATAACATTATAGGAAGGTGTAGGAGTACTTTTGTAATATTTCTTACATGTCCAAAGTAGAAGGCTGTGGTTCATGTAGAAAAAAGTTTTAATTCACTGAGTTACTTCTGGAAAGTTAGAAAATGTTATCAGAAGGGACATGTATAATGTGGGAAATTTCCAAGGCACCAGTCTTCTATTTTATAGATGAATAAATTATACCCTAGAAACGTTAAACAACTTGTCCAAAGTCAATTTGCCAAGTCAGTATTGAAGCCCCCAGTGTGATCTCCCTAGGTACAGACCAAAGTTCCGAGGGGTTTGGTATACACAGTCCCAGATGATTGTAACATGGCTAGCTGCCAGAATCATGCATGCTGTGAAAGAAATTACTGAAGAAAAAACAATTGTCAACATAGCTAGAGATACGGGTCATGTGCATGACTGAGAACAAAAGCATAGTGGCATAAAAACTTGGGGTTAAATATTTGTTGCAGCTCTTCCAAACACAGCCACCTACCTGCTCTAGTGTGTGGAAAAGGGGGCCAGGGTTTGTGGTTAGGTTCCTTGTGGAGGAAATGAAAACCTATCTTTTGCTCTTCAGGAAAAAAATGCCCAAAGGACCTGAAAATAAGCAATTTTGTGTGTGAAGATGTCCTAAAAATAACAAATCTCACATGTTTAAAACATCTTTTTTTTTTTTATTTTGTCACTTTATTATTTTTTTTTCAGAGTAGGTAAAGAAAGAAGACAGCTTGGTATAAGAAGAGAACCTAGGATTTGGAATTTGCAGGTCTCTTTTAATTTTAGTTTCCTCACTGTTATTTGGGTGGTTTGGAACAAATCTCAGATGACGGTTAATACTTTCACCCAGTTGAGGAAGAAATAAATGGGCAGGCTTGAAACTGTTTGGCTAACTATTAAGTGATACACTACCGTTATTTAGAGCAAGAAAGAAAACTTAGAAAGCGTCTACTAACTTGCAATATTATTACTGTAAAATGTTTATCTACAGAATGTCAAAGATAGATGACTGAAGAGTAACTCATCAGTTATTTCAACCCAGAGAGACTCAGCCCGGGCTGGGCAAAATATTAGGTCCAGGCCTTAGCTATACAGGTAATGATCAGGGAGAGTTTTGTTTTATTGCTTTTCTTTTTACTAAGGTGAAGCTCAGACGCAAATACTTGTTACAACAACTGTGACCCTAAAAGGTTTGCTGTGCCAGGATCTAGGAGAAGAGATTCAAATACACTTTGGTTTGAATATGAAAATGGGAGGAAAGCTCCGTTATGGTGAGGTGCCGTTTCAGAGACTTCAGGTTTCCAGGACAACCCACTGATCCCTTGCTTTTGATCCAGTACATGGCTCTCCGTGCTCTTGGAGGCCTCTGCTGCTCTTGCCTGTGAACCGGAGCATCTTGGAGAGGAGCTCCTAAGTGCCTACTGGATCTGGAAACTGGAAAACGTGTCTGCAACGTTAATAGCTTCTGATCTGAGAACGGAGAGATTTTAATCACTGGTATTGTCAATGAGTGGGGCCATGTGTAACCTTGTCTTGGAAAAAAGAGCAAAAGCTTAAAGAAAAAAAAAATAAGAAAGAAAAGAACCAGCTTGCTGAGGAGGTGCCGGGTCCGGTTGTAAGATGGTGAGGGGTGGGAGCTGTGAGCTGGACTGCTTTGCTGCCATGGAGCGGGACCTCCCGCAGGGTCCTGCAGCTCGCCACCGCTCCACAGCTCCGAAACAGGAGGTTAATTAGCCCAGCACTTAATGAGAGCGTCTGGAGGAACTGTTGAGAAAATACTAAAAAATAAATGAGATGGAGGAACGTTGGAGAAAAGGCACCGGGCTGTGATGCGCTCTGAAATGGCTGGTAGGAGAAAGAGAATGACCCTCAGGGCCATGGAGCAGCGCTCGTGCCGTAAACACGGAGCGCAGAGGGGGCGGCTTCGGAAGCTCTGCAGCTACGGACGGTGACGGGAGTGTGAGTGTGTTTAGGGAATGGTGTGCAAGTGGGGGCAAAGCTTTGTTTTCATTCCGAGGACTTGAGAATCATCAGACTTCTTTTTTTTTCTTTTTAGATTTATTTTTATTGTTTTTGACAGAGAGGTACAGAGACAGAGAGAAGGGGGAGGGCCCAGAGCAGTCTCCATAGTTGCACATCATCGGTTTTTCCACATAGTTTCATTCCACAGGCGGGCATGGGGCTGCTCAGGGCAGGAACTGGGCTGGGGTCTTACCTGGGTGAGAAGTGAACTGGGGGCACTCCCCAGTTCAACGTATGGGTTCACATGGGCCTGGGCTGGGATTCAATTCTCGGTCCCCGGGCCTACAAAATGAGCACTTAACCCACTGAGCCATCCCGGCTTCCCTTTTTTTTTTTTTTTAATGGTTTATTTTATTGTTTCTGACAGAGACAGAGAGAGACAGAGAAAGACAGAGAGAAGGAGGAAGGCCCAGAGCAGTCTCCATAGCTGCACATCATCTGTTTTTGACATGATTTCATTCCACACAGGTGGGTGGGCGCCGCACAAGACAGGAACTGAACTGGGGCCTCCCCCATGGGAGGCACGCCCCCTTGAGCCAGGGTCTGAACCCGGGGCAAGAACTGAACTGGGGACCTCCTGAACGGGAAGCACACTCCAGTTCAGCATATGGGTCCACACATCCTGGAGTTAGGATTCAATCCTCGGTCCCCGGGGCTACAAAGTGAGTGCTTAACCCATTGGGCCATCCTGGCTTTCCCATCATCAGACTTCGAAGGCAGGGAAATATTTATCATCTAGCCTGAGGATCATTTTTATTGACTTCTTATCAAGCTTGGCACTTAGTCATTGAAAACAAAAAGTTGAATAAATGAATGACTAGGACAATAAATATTTCATTAAGTCAGTGCCATGGTTTCACGGCAGTTGTTTTCAAAGCATGCTCTAAGAAGTCCAAAACTCCCATGGAGATATGTCAGAAAATTGTTGGCCAAATTGCTTGGATGCGTACATAGCTCTTTGGAGAAGTTCTTCAAAGGCCAGACACTCAGCGGGGTTTTATTTAGCACTAAAAGTTTAACTGAGCCAAACTTCAGCATGGCTAGTGTAGCCGAAGGTCATAGGGAGAGTGAGTAGCTAAATTAAAGATTAAGTCAAGAACTTCTGACTTAAACTCCAGTACTCTTTCCAATTCACCATGCTTGAGGCTGCATCAGTATCAGAAAAATGATCCAGACAGCACATTAGATGCTCATAAAAAGTTGTCAGTATCGTGGAAGTATGGGAGAGCAATGTGAGAATTTAACCAAGTTTTCAGGCAAATGAGCATTCAAAAATGTGGACTCAGACACACACCAGGTAAATAATATTATTCCAGTTTTCTTTTTTTAAAAAATTTTTTATTGTTTTTTTGACAGAGAGACAGAGAGAGAGAGATACAGAGACAGAGAGAGAACTGAACTGGGGGAGCTCCCAGTTCAGCATATGGGTCCGCACGGGCTGGGATTCGATCCTCGGTCCCAGGCGCTGCAAAGTGAGCACTTAACTCACTGAGCCATCCCGGCTTCCCCTATACCAGTTTTCAAGGTGAAAAAACTGAGGCTCAAAGATGAATTAACTCAACAAATGTCACATTGATAGAAAGTGCTATGACATGGATTCAGACTCAGGCCTGCCAAGCTCCAGTGTCCTCAGTGTCACGAAGTGGAATAAATGAGCGTGATCTAGAGGTAGTAATTACATTCTAAAAGAAATGGTCAAAGTAATAAAAAAGTTAAGTATTATCTGCATACTGACAGAGGCTGTAGTGACAATTAGAACTGAACCATCTATCTCCACACATAGCTTGGGCACTGAGAATGGAATACACACATTAGCCTCTACACTGACATGACTGGGCCATCCCTCTGTCTTTGTTAACATTTCTTTGCTATTGGTTGGTCTTCATTATCATGATTTAATTCTTCCAAAAGTGTCCTGCCTAAGCAAATATTTTTGTTGTTCATTGCAAGATCTTTCTGTCTCAACTTTTTCATGGAAACCATCAACAGTCCTATGCCCTAACAATTATTTGAATCTCTTTCCTCAAGATACTCACCTTGCTGTTTCCAAATATCATAACCCTCACCCAGTCCTAACCAAACTCTAACTTTTATGACACCTGCCTGTAGTCAATAAATTTTGACCTTTTCCCCCAAGATATTGCCAAAGTTTTACCGGATGATGTTCCCCAAAGTGAGTAATCAATTCAGGTTCGTCTTACAAGTGGTTGTGTTTGTACTATTTGGGGGCTCCAACTTTTGACATAAAATTAGCTTTGAGGTGAGCACATAATGCGATGTATAGACAATGTAATGTAGAATTGTACACCTGGAAACAATGTAATTGATATCAATTAATGTCACCCCAATAGATTTAACAAAAAATAAAAAAAGAAAGAAAGAAAAGCATTCAAATAAGAAAACCACCTGGTCCTCACCTCTTTGATAAAGAGTGAAGGCAGCAGAGAGAACCACTACATACAGCTTATAAAAGACTGCTACTCTGCCAAAAAATTTAACTTCAGAACAAAGGAAAGGCCAAGTGTTCTGTCTTCTTTACTACCACATCTCCTAAACATAATAAATTTTTTTGTGGCCAAAGATGAAGCCAGTGCTGTTTGGAAGGGAGAGAGAGATTGTGTCAGCTGGAGGCCCCAGAGGAAAAAGGCAGAAGGAAGATATAAAGAGACTCCCCCTTGTGCCAGAGCTGCAAAGATAAAGTCTGAGAGTATTATCAGAGTCACCGTGCTGCTCACTGAGGCTCACTTAGAATGCTATGCCAATGGAGAGGGAGGCAGGGATGAATACAAAAGTTATTTTCTGAGCAAAAGGCAAAGAACACGACAAGATATGTTTTCATTCAATGCTTTCCTACTTGTAAATTCTATACCAAACTGATTTATGAAAGTCTAATCCCATCTTAAAAGGCATCGCTATTGCTCTGTTGTTGGAGGCAGAGGTAGGCAATAAGAAATTGTCTAAGGATGTAAGTACATGGCCTTGAGGTCTATTTGACCTGTGTGACTCTCCTGTGGGAGGCTACTCTGTTGCTGTGCTCAGGGTCCCTGATACAGGTGAAATCACAAAACCTACCTAAGGGAGCTGCATCTGAAATTTCAATGGAGTTGCAGGTGAAGTTACCAAAATTCTTTCCATATTAAGTGGCTTAATTTGGATTATTTTAACCAAATGAGCATGGCATCTAGCACTTAGTGGCATTCCTAAATACAGCCACTCTTCCCTGAATGAACTACCTGTTTAATGACTGTTCAGACTTATGAGCAGTTCCTCAGTGCGAAGAACCCCTTTCTCAATCTTTGTCTCATTCCTGTAGTCAGTTACTACCATACTCACTACATCAAACTTGTCTAACCTGTGGCCCACAGGGCACATGTGGCCCAGAATGGCTTTGAATGTGGCCCAACACAAATTTGTAAACTTTCTTAAAACATTATAAGATGGTTTTACAACTTTTTTTTTTATTTTTTAGCTCATCAGTTTAGCTATTGTTAGTGTTAGTACACTTCCTCTTAAACTGATGATTCCACTCACATATTTGCTGTTAATTTTTATACATCATATATTTTATTGACTTTAAAGGTCATTTTGTGTTTTTGTTTTTTTAATTGTTAAATTCATTGGGGTGCATTGGTTGGTAAAAATTACCTAGGTTCCAGGTGTACAATTCTATGTTACATTGTTTATATATTGTGTTGTATGCTCACCACCAAGTATCGGAGTCCCCTCCCTTCTCCCCTTACCCTCAGGTAACCGCTAAACTATCGACTGAAAGTAACACAGAAACAAAAACTCATGGACATAGTCAATAGTAAAAAATCATTTTTTGAATGTTAGAGGAATGTTGAGGAGAGGAGATGAGCAAAGGAAGTGAGCTTGACTATTGATCCAGTGCTTTCAACTACAAGACCTTGCTTGCAAGAGCAACCGTTATTAATTTTAATGAAGTTTAGTTTATTAGTGTTTTTATCTTATGGCTTACACTGTTGGTGTTGCCTTAGGAGTTTTTAATATGGCATTATGCGTAAAACCTTTGCCAGAATATCTATAGTATATGCTAAAGTGTATAAGAGTAATGGAAAGTTCTGTAAGACTTCAGGGGAGGGAGCAATCACTTAGAAGCAGATAGTTTTGTAATGTTGCTTAACAGTTTTCCAATAAGCTGCTGCTGACTCCTAGATTTTCGAAGTATTGAGATGTATTGTTAATGTTTCAAGATTTGGCTTGAGTACATAAACTTTAAGAAATGTATCTATCTATCTGTGACCAGTGAGCCCTAAACAAACCATTAGTGTTGTGAAGAGCCAGACATTCTGCTAAGCTCTATACATCCTCCCCTTGCCAGCCATATATCCTTTTATTCCATCAAAGTTTCAATAAAGTTTTGGTGAACCCTTTGGGTTTTATACATTTTCTCCTGTGATTTATGAGAAACAAATTATTTGTATTTTACTATTGCTGTGATCTTCTTTGCTACACTGAAATCTTTGATTCTATTTATTTTGAACTTTTTAGTGGCTGATGACTTGTCTGATTAAAAAAACAAAACAAAACAAAACAAAACAAAACAAAAAAAAATATATATATATATAATTAACAAATGCCTTATGTACCATGAGTGCCTGGAAGTCTCCTAAAAATAGTAGATCAGGGGTGGCCACACGTTTGGCTTCTCTGGGCCACCTTGGAAGAAGAATTGTCTTGGGCCACACATAAAACACTAATGGTAGCTAATGAGCTTTAAAAAAGATTGCCAAAAAAAAATCTCAAAATATTTTGTTTTATGAATTTGTGTTGGGCTAATTTAGTCATTCTGGAATCTATGTAATTTTTACCAACCAATGCAGTCAAAGATGAAGCCAGTGCTATTGGGGAGGGAGAGAGAGATCATGCCAGCTAGAGGCACCAGAGGCAAAAGGCAAAAGGCAAAAGGAGAACCTCCTAACAGGGCGACCCTTTTGCTAGAGCTGGAAAGATAAAGTGTGTGCATCATCAGGATTCTTTACATAGTAGGTACTCAGTAAATCATTGATGAAAGGAAAAATAAGCTATTGAACTGCTGACACAAATCAGAAAAGATTTGATTATAACATTTACTCCTACACTTTTGTAGGTCTATGCATATAAATATACATATAAACATCAAACCAAGGGTATTACAGGTAGTTTTGAGGCAGAAAAATATATTTTTCTCCCTGATGCTTAGGAGGAAAAAATCTAAAGTGTCTCTAGGTAGAAAATGAAGGGCATTTTTTTTTTCTTTCGGTTGTTAAACAATGACATTAACTTTCTTATAAATGTTACTTTGTTTAGCTGTTCTTGTAAGACCATCAAGAAATCTAGTCATGGGAGGCGGGGATGGCTCAGAGGGTTAAGCGCTCGCTTTGCAGCCCCAGAGACCGGGGATTGAATCCTGGCTCCGGCCCATATGGACCCATGTGCTGAAATGAGGTGTGCTCCCAGTTCGGTTCTTGCCGGTACCTATGTGGGAGCCCCCGGCCCAGTTACTGCCCTGCGCAACCCCACGCCCACCTGTGGAGTGAAACTATATGGAAAAACTAATGCTGTCAACTATGGAGACTACTCTGGACCCTCCCCCTTCTCTCTGTCTCTATCTGTCTCGCTGTCTGTCAAAAACCAATAAAAAGAAATCTTAAAAAAAAAAAGAAAGAAAGAAATCTAGTCATGGTAAAGGAAAAGAAACCCCACATGAGTGCCACGGTGGCTATCACTGATCAGGTAGATGATAGCAATATGGCTAGCCTTTCACTGAGATGTCTGCAGTGCAGCCCAGCCCTTGCCTCATGATGGTTGTAGTTGGCGCTCCTGCTGGGGGAGCACAGAGCCCAGTCCTGCCCCCCCCTTTTTTTGATCCCCATCCTCCCAGCAGTGCCTGTAACTAGCATATGCTCTGGTTGAATGACCTGGCTTCATTCACAACTAAATCAGTTCGAAAGCAGTCTGGATGATAGATAGCAGCTTATCAATAATTGAAAAGAAAGGCTCAGAGATGTCCCATTATCTGAATAATTAATGCTCCACTTGGGCTTTGTAATTCCTTAATAAAACTGACTGATTGATTTGCTTAATTAATTCCTCCTTTGACAGGCTTATTGCTTTCTTTGGAGACAGGGATGGTCAAAGAAAAAAAAGGTAATTCAAGCCAAGAGAAAAGATTTAAAATCTTCATAAACTTTAACCCCCTCAGAGTATTATGAAAACAACTTCTCCTGCAGACCTTCTCTCCCAATCCCTGCTTTGCCCTAAAAGACCCCCTATGCACCTGTAAGCAGACACCACATGCCACCTGAGTGTGTTTGGCGTTGGAGCGGATGAAACATTACGCTAAATTATAAGGGCCCCAGCCACATCTGTAGTAATAAACTCAGCTCAGCCTTAAACACTTTAGAATAAATCGATCTGAATGAATGTTTAAAGCTGACTTCCATAGAAAGCAGTGAGCTTTGAACAGGACCATGGCAGCTATCTTGATGCTGAGTGAGCTGCTGGCTTTGTCTGCACAGAGCATCCCTCTGGCTTTAGTGCACCTGCTCTGACTGAAGAATAGCACTTGTCACTAGAATTTGGTCCAATCCCACCTCTGCTGCCATCCTTCCTATGATGGCTGGAGTTGACCAGAGAAGGATTGAATCATCCCAGGAAATTAAATGAAGACATGGAAAGAATCAGGTCCTATGGGGTGAGGGTCCGAGGGTAGAGACTGAGAAAAAGGAAACTGTGAGTTGAGTAAGTGAAAGGGAAGGAATGCATGGCAGAGGTAAGAGAATGCAGGCCATTGCTCTTATCCTGGAATGCACACACTTTGCAGTGAGAAAAATAACACAGTCATTCTTAGAAAATGTTAAAAAGGATAAAAATACATAGAAGGTAAATGATTCAATTGGAAGAAGAAACCAAACCTTACTAGCAGACATTCCAATGCTTTTTGTCAAGTGAAATAACCAGGATACACACTAGAAGTGCTGAATTTTGTGTTAGTCATCTGTAGTCCCATAGCATGGATCCCTGTGGTTTTCCACAGAACTTGGTCGTCGTCAGCTCAGGCTGCTATTATATAACAAGATGCCATAGACTGAGTGGCTTAAATAACAGACATTTATTTCATATAGTTTGGAGGCTGGAAAGTCCAAGATGAAGGTGCTGGCCTATTCAGTTTGGTGAATGCCCTGTTCCTGGTTTTCAGAGAGCCTGCTGCCTTCTTACTGTATTCTCATGGCAGCATGGAGGAGTGAGCTAATGCGTGGGGAAAGAGAGAAAGTGTTTTGGTTACTTGTTTTTGTTTTGTTTTGTTTTAAAGAATTATTTTATTGTTTTTGACTGACAGAGAGAGACTGTGACAGAGAAAGACAGAGAGAAAAGTGAGGGCCCAGAGTGGTCTCTGTAGCTGTGCATCATCCGTTTCAACATGGTGTCATTCCACACAGGTGGCTGGGGGCCACGCAGGGCAGGAATTGGGCTGGAGGCCTCCCACAGGGAAGGCAGGTCGCCTTGAGCCAGGGACCAAACCCGGGGAGGGGGGGCGGCAGAAACTGAGCTGGGGGCCTCCCGCATGGGAAGCACACCCCAATTCAGCATATGGGTCCACACAGGTCGGGGCTGAGATTCTATCCTCAGTCCTCAGGGCTGTAAAGTGAGTGCTTACCCTGCTGAGCCATCCAGGCTTCCCCTGGTTATTTCTTATGAGGGTTCTAATCCCATCACTAGGGCCCCTTATCCTAATCACCTCCCGAAGGCCCCACCTCCTAACACCATCACACTGGGGGCAGGAGAGCTTCAATATTTGAATTTCATTCAGCTGATAGCAAACTGAGTTAGCTAAGGAGATTTCCTGGTGAAGGTAAGTCGGCTGTCCTGTGTGGAAATCTATTTCTGACAGGGGGTTTCTGTGCAGACTCTGGATAATGGCAGAGTCTGTGAGGTAGTGAGAACAGTTTTCTTCCTCTCAAATTGTCATAAAAAGAATAGACATGTAAGTAAATGAAATATGTTTCCTAGAAAGGGTTTATCCAATCTCTTAGAGTGGAAGCTCAGCTAACTCTCCTCATCAACAAATGGTGTTGATGGTTCCCACCTCACAAGGCTGCTGAAAGAAAAAATAAATAAATAAATAAAGGATTAACACACATAAATTACATCTGGCACAAAATGTACCTCTTGATAAATGATAGATATTAATGTTGTAGCAAATACTTAGATATTAGGGAATTTGTCGATGAGGAAAATAAGATCATCGTCTGCCAAGAGTTAAATGACAAAATCCACACATTGTGAACTAGATTAGAGAGATTAAGTCTTCCTGAAAGAGACAGAGCTTGCACCCATTTCCTGTGACCTGATAGAATACAGAAATTTCAAAGAATCAGATCAGAGAAATAGAATTAAAAAAAAACAAGAACCGTATGAAGATGTTGGCAGTGCCTTAAGACACTGCTTAGAGGAGAGAGGACTTTAGACAAAGGGCTTTGGGTGTTCTGATTCTGTTGGCAAGTCCATCCTGTGGAGATGGATGCCAACATCGATATCCATGTTCTAGTCCTATTGACAAGACCATTCCAGTTTTAGACTGATATTCTTTCCATTATTTACTGTTTTCTGAATCGAGTATTAACCAATTGTGATTATTCTCTGAATTCTCACATATACCTTCCCATAGGAGAAAAATAATTGGTCAGATAGACTTTAGACTTTACATATGCCATTTCCTGGGAGTAGAATGTATTCTCTCTGTTGAAAATATTATTTCCAATAAATGAATAAGCTGATATCCTGGGTTTATTGCTCAGTCTCAAGTTTGTTTGAGGAAGATGAATGCAATCACAATGTGCTGATGAAGGCAGGTTACTGAGGCTATGAGGATAAGGGCCATGAGCTGAACCATTGTGAGAAACTGTTCTGAGAAAATAAATGTCACCCTGCAAGGCACTGCCATCACTTTCCTAGAGGTCACATGCACACGTCCTCAATATTGTCTGGAACTATCTTGTTTGAATTACTATAAATATTAATTCCATGCACTTTGGTTGAGTCTCTCTTATGTACCCAGCATTTTTTTAGTCAGTGAGACTAGATGTCCTAGATATGGTATCTGCCTCCAAAGACTTCTAGACCACTTGTCAGCAAAGACATTCTAGAGACAGATGACTACTGTAGAAAACTATTCATATTCAGAACTTAAAAAAACATTTTTTTTTTAAGTATAAATTTCCATGCCGTATTCTCTGGAAGCATCAACTTCCCATGAGCTGTTAAAGATCATATAGTCCAAATATAAGTAGTGGAATCCTTTCTTTTCTTTTCTTTTTCTTTCTCTGGATGAACACCTACCATATGTTTTACATGTATAGAACAATTATGATTTTACATATCTTAAAATGTCTGTATAATCTTGAATTGAAATAATTTAGTTTCTCATTTCAATAAGCTATTAATGTACCACAGATGTTATTGCCACAGTTCAACAAACTCTGTCAAATCTTTAGGCAGAACTAAAACAAATTTTGTGCCATGATTTGATTATGTGCCTTAAAAAAGTCACCTTATTGATAGTGCATACCACCATGCCAGGTACCTAATAGATGTCCAAACTGAAAACGACTGGGCTTCTTTTTAATATAGCATGATAGCTTAAGATAATGTCTCATTAAAGAAATGGAAGAGTATTGGACTCTCGCTGTGTATAACATGATGACCCATTTCCTTCTATGTCTTAGAGGAGAGGTGTGTGATTGTCATCTGGGCATTACCACTGTGAACTTCTAACTTCTCATCTGTAATGCTAAGGTAAAGCCAGGAGCTACATTTCCCAGAATCCTCATTTCTGTAGATCTCTAGATTTGGAGGGTAAAGGAGAACAGAGAACATTATTTTGGAGAGTTATGGAAATGTTGGAATGAATTCTCAGACTCATTAATGAACTGCCATGCTGATGAAGCAGGCTGGGACAAGGGTAGTCTTTCTGTAAACTTGGAATTGAAGCAGTTTGTCATCAAGTTACCCAATTCAGCACTTCAGGGTGAAGTCACCAATGGCTGTTGTGCCAAACTTGCGATTAGAGCCATCCTGACCTTCTATTCTTCCTGCGCTCCTTACTTGTGTGTAAGCCCTAATTCCTATATTAATTTTTTTATCCCTGTAATTTTTAGAGAGGCTCTGATTCTGTGACTAAACCTAGATTAACTTATAAGGAATTACCCATATGAAAGATTCAAATGCCTTTTCGGTTACACAAATGAAGATAGCATGGGAATTTAATTCCATTCCAATATCTAGGTACGCACCAGCCAAGCTACTCCCTCTCATGAAATCTCTTTTTGGAAATCTTAGGAAAAGTTAACACACAGGTATCTATTGAAGAGGACTTTCATTAGAGAGACTTAGACCTAAGAAACCCCTAAGAAAGCCTAGCTGGTTGGCTGTGAAATACGTATTTCATGGATAACTTAGAATGCTCCAAATACTGTTTTTCAGCACTCCTGCAAGAACTAAATTGTTCAGGGCAAAACTTTTCCAGAATTAAAAATGAACTTAGATGTCAAAATAAAACCCTAGAATTTAATTTATCATAAAAGCTATATTCTCGAATAGAATCTAATGGACCAAAGCAGATAAAGCAATTAAGTGGGAAATGCCATGAATTAATCTTATTTAAAGAGGCAGTTGAGATGGATTTCATATTTTTAAAGATACAATAACCAGGAAAGAAGAAAAACTTTCTAGCTCAGCTAGTGGTGCCATAATTTAAAATAATAAAGCATTATAAGTACCTAATTTATTAATTTTCTGCAGGCGCTATTTGTTAATTTTGACATTCCCCTCAATTTTTGACTGCTGGTGACTTTCCTTACTTTGGGGACATTTTACTGTTTTTCCAGTTACTTTCTAAATTTTAGTGGTAATTGTATGCATGCTATGCAAAATGAAGAAGTATTGATGCCCTGAAGAAAGCTCAAGCTTAAACCCAGTGCTTCTAGAATATTCTCTCAAATAATTTCTCTGTGCTATAGTTTCTCCTAAGTGATGAGAACCTTATACTATAATATTGGGGTAAAAGCTGCCTTTAAAAGACTCTAGTGTTATGACTATCACTGTTATGGTTACTGATTAATGGAGTGACTATGTTTTATCTTCTTTTTTAAATAGGAATTATATATAATTAAGGTGCATAATTTGATGTTTTGATATAAGTATATACTGTGAAATGATCATCATACCAAAGCTAATGAACAGATCCATCACTTCCCATAGTTACCTTTATTTTTCTACGAACATCTAAAATTTACTCTCTTAGCAAATTTCAAGTACACAATACAATATTCATAACTCTGACTCTAGAGGTCTAATGTAAGTACATGCAGCAGAAACTGTGTTTTGAGGTTTGGTGTTAGTTTTCCTTTCAATTGCTTTGTTGTTGTTTTTTCCCCACGTTGCCTAGTGGTTACCAGTGTGGTCTTGGAGGAAGACTGCCCTGGTTCTCATCCTAATCCTATGAGGTCCTAGCTCTGAGATCTACAAATCTCTTGACTCTTCACTCTGACTTGTTTCTTCCATCTATATTACCTGCTTTATAGAGATTTTTGTGCTGATTAAAAATATTTTACAGAGAAAGAGCTTAGAATATTAGTTGGTACGTAGTAAACATTCAATGAAGGTTAACTATTGTGTTATTAATAGTATACTTTTCCATAATGTTTGTTTGACTTAATCCTAAGTATGTATTATAATTTCAAAGGATTATTTGTAACACATTATTTTGTTCATACCGATAAAGAGCAAACTAATAAAAATAAAGAAAAACAAAGCATCATCTTATCAGTAGATCTTAACCTTAAAAAAATCTCCCATTGTAAAATATAGACAACGCAAATGTTTATGAAAACTCACAGTAAATAGTATAAATTTGGGGAAGCCGGGATGGCTCAGTGGGTTAAGCGCTCACTTTGCACGCCAGGAACCAGGGATCGAATCCTGGTCCCGGCCCGTGCGGAACCATATGCTGCACTGGGAGCTCCACCAGTTCAGTTCTCTCTCTGTCTCTGTATCTCTCTCTCTCTCTCTGTCAAAATAAATAGATAAATAAATAAATAAAAATATATTAAAAATAGTATAAATTTAAACAAATCAGACAGTAAGACACCGTGCTTTGCTTCTGTCTATCCCCAAAGCGGGAGAGTGATATGCCCTCCCCTACCTCCTACACCCCACAGGACAGTCATGGTAATGAGGACACAGCCTATATTCATTGTTAATTCTACTCACTCTCACTTTTTCTTCTGTAGTTTCTCTCTGTCTAGAATACTTTGCACGTTGTCACCAGGTTTGTCTTTCTAAAATGCCTCTTCCACAGTGGGGCCTCCACTGTTCACATACAGAGTCTGGTCTTCAAAGCCATCCACAGGCTGCCTGATCTGCCAATCGACCACATCTTAGTACTGTTTCTCTATTCATTGTTCTTCTGCTGACCTGTGTTGTGGATCTTTTGGTTCCTTGGAATTTCTGCCCTGCTCACTACCTACCTTTCTAGGTGGTGCCCACATACCGTATACCTTAACAAAGCCCCTTCTGTGACTTGACTCAGAGGGTTCTGTTGGGAACCCCATAGCATTCATAAAGGACAAACCTCTGGTTTATAAGAGCCCCCCCCCCCAAAAAAAAAGTAAAAAACAGAAAATTAAAAAAAAATTTGTGTATTTATTCTTAGATATTTATAGTTACCTTCACAGTACTCTCTGATTGGTGCAATACGCCTATTAAGATGACTTTACCACTGCTCAAAACAATTTTTGAACTTAGCAATTTTGATGCCTGTTAGTACTTCTGCAGTTTTTTGTTTCACTTCTTCCACACTGGCAACAAGTTTCCCTTTGAGGTTTTTTTTCACCTGGGGTAACAAACAAACAAAAAGTTGCTCAGGGCGAGATTGGGTGAATAGAGAGGGTGAAGCATGGAAATCATGCAGTTTTTGGTCAGAATCTGCTGAACACTCAGTGCAGTGTGAGCAGGTGTGTTGTATTGATGGAAGAACCAGTCATACGTTTGTCGCAAGTCGGGATATTTCTTCCATACACAGCCTCATATAACAACGCCAGCTGATACACTGATTGCAGATGGGTTCCTAGAACACTCAGCTAGTGGGGGAAGCCTGTACTACAAGAGACCTGCCCTCCAGAAGATAATTCCATTGGGGGGAGGTCCCCCACATGTATACTATTTTATCTTCCCCACTATGTTTTTAGTGCCATTAGAGATAGAGTCTACAAATCATATACTTAAGAACGCAAATTTAGGAACTATTCTTTTTCGGCTATATCATTTAATTAGTTAAGGCTAATTTTTTTTTAATTGAACTCTTCCCCTTCCTTTCTCCCCCATGCCCCTTCTCACAGTACATATCTCTGGTGGATGATAATGGGGTATCACAACAAATTTTTTTTTATCAAAATTAGTTCCCACACATTTTTACTACCAACATACATTTTCTTAATAGTTACTCCTTAGAGTCATATTTAGTTAATGAAATTTCAAAATTAACACTATGGATAAATAGCAGTATAGCTAAATTCAAATCTGTTTATATAACAAGTTTGGCTTTATCATCAGTTTTGCTAATGCTATAAGATTTAAAATAGTGTTTAACAATGAAAAATAAAATAAGTACATTGATTATAAGAAAGCATTGACTCCATTTTTTTCCCAGTAAATGGGCTGATATCTAGAAGATTCTATGAAGAGTAAAGAACCATTAGATTGTCATTGAAGAGACATCTCTGAGGTAAGGAGAAAATAGTGGAACTGCCTAATATAATGAATACTACCTGAGAATGGATGATGAATGTTTACCTGAGAAACAAAGAAATATATAATATAAAGTTGTTGATCAGGTTGCTAGGCAATGTAATCTGAGTGGACTCGTTTGAATTGAGTCACAGAAGTTGCAAATCTGAATTAAACAGGCCAAGCTTTTCCAACCTGCAGCCTGCAGGCCACATGTGGCCCAGGATGGCTTTAATGAGGCCCAACAAAAATCTATAAACTTTCTGGGGTTTTTTTGTTTGTTTTTTTAAGATTTATTTTATTGCTTTGACAGAGAGAAAGAGAAAAAGAGAGAGAGAGAGAGAGAGAGAGAGATGGGGGAGGGCCCAGAGCAGTGTCTGTAGTTGTGCATCATTAGTTTTGCCAGGGGCTTCCCACATAGGAAGCACACCCTAGTTTAGCATATGGGACTGCATAGGCTGGGGGTGGGACTTGATCCTTGATCCTCAGACTCTGGGGCTGCAATATGAGCGCTCAACCCAATGAGCCATCATGGCAGTCCCTGTAAACTTTCTTGAAATATTATGACATATTTTTTATTCTTATTAATTAATTAATTAATTTATTTATTTATAGTTCATCAGCTATCATTAGTATTTGGGTATTTTGTGTATGGCCCAAGACAGTTCTTCCACTGTAGCCCAGAGAAGCCAAAAGTTTGAACATCCCTGAATTAGGCAGTGATGAAAAATAAGTTTGTTGTAATAAAAATAAGTAAATTTAGTTGAGAAAACATCTGTCAGCTGGCTATAAACAGATAAGATTAAGATGGGAAAGTGTAGTTAAACCTATAAAAGCTTGATCAAATTAAGTATAAACATATTGTATGAGTTTACAATAGTACAAAGTCTTATTTCATTTTCTAAGTACTCAGATTCCTAATTATGATAAAATTCTGTTTCATTTACATGTGTATCAGGTAGCCACTCCATTAAAACTGGGCTTTTGGAGTGTGTGGTTAGGAGTTGGGGAGTAGATTTTTAAGATATGCCAAGGGAGCACATTTAATGAACAGAGATGTAAAGATTAAAGGACTGAGCTTTGAATGCATGGGAACCTAAAAGACTCAAATATAGATGGGTATTATCTATAAAATCTGAAAAAAAATAGATATATCAAAATTAGATCTATGGAATTTATACAAGAGCTTTTTTTAAAATGGATTATTTCTTTGTTTTTATTGTGGTAAAATAAAAATAACAAAATCAACGTGTTTTTTTTTAAATATATATTTTATTTATTTATTTATTTTGACAGAAGAGAGAGAGAGAGAGAGAGAGAGAGAGAGAGAGAGATACAGAGACAGAGAGAGAACTGAACTAGGGGAGCTCCCAGTTCAGCATATGGTTCCACACGGGCCGGGGCCGGGATTTGATCCCTGGTCCCCGGCACTGCAAAGTGAGCGCCTAACCCACTGAGCCATCCCAGCTTCCCCAAATCAACGGTTTTAACCATTTTACATATATAATTCAGTGGCATTTAATATATTAATATTGTTATGCAATGTTTACCACTATCCATTTTCAGAACTTTTTATCATCTCAAACAGAAATTTTAAACCCTTTAAATAATAATTCCTCAATCTCATGTTCTCCCAACTTCTAATAACCTTTATTCTGCTTTCTGTCTATATGAGCTTGCTTATGCTAGCTACCTCATATAAGTGAAAAAATAAAATATGAGTTCTTTTGATCCTGGCTTATTTCACTTTCAAGTTTTCAAGATTCAACCATTTTATAGCCTGTATCAGAATTTTATTCATTTTTAACACTGAATAATATTTTGTTGTGTATTTATGCCACACTTTGTTTATCTGTTAGGCTACTGAGGGATGCTTGGGTTGCTTCCACACTTTGGCAGTAGTGAATAATGCTACTATGAACATGGATATGCAAATATCTATTTGAGTCTCTGCTTTGAATTTTTTTGGATATATTTCCAGAAATGTAACTACTGGGTCATAAAGTCATTCTACATTTGACTTTTAGGGAAGCTACCAAACTGTTTTTCACAATGGCACCAACATTTTCACCAATAGTGCATGAGGGTTTCAATTTCTCTCTATCCTGACCAACACTTGTCATTTTCCACTTTTATTATTTATTTATTTGTTTGTTTATTTATTTAATTATTTAATATAATGGCACCTAATGGATAAAAAGGGACAATTCTTAAACATTATTATGGAAAGAAGCAAAAAGATACCGTAAATTCTTCAGTAAATAATGCCAAGTTCCAAAGCATAATATCTTTTAAAAATATAGCCAGAATGTTCACATGGCCTCAAATGCCTGCCATAATTTGACTCTTATCTGTCCTCAAATTATCCACAGGTAAGAATTCCTGATTAGGGAGAAAAATAAAACCTATTTTTCAAGTATTTATATCTTTACTCTGCCTCACATTTCTACCTTGCCACGTATAACAGAAATTTGTATCACAGTTCTATAAATACCCTTTACCCACTGTGACTCTGATTGTCAGAGAAGAATGTTTCACTGAGTGGGGACCTCAGATCCACACAGTGGGGGTGTGGAGGAGGAATGAGAGGGTACTGAGGTTAGATAGGATTTCAGAAGTACCCCAGTGATGCTGGTGTACCTGTCTACACTGGTGTAGTCCCTGCTATCATCATCACTTGGAGTGTTAACACTTCTGGTAATCTATTCAGTAGTTGGCTAATCTCCCTGCTATTTATTTAAGTGCCTACCATGTGCCTCCCTTTGTAGGTGATTCAAATGTGTATTATCTGTGCATTTAGAACTCACAGTCTGTAAAAGCAAAGTTGAATAGCATAATATGACAATGTATAATTAGGTGTTAGAATAATAAAGTACAAAGTATAAGTGCTACAGGAATTATGACAAAGATAAATAGAAATGTGAACAGTACTTCAAAACAGAGATAAGAACTGAGCCAACCTTGAAGACAATGGAGAGGGCGGGGAAATTCTTTAGGTAGAGGAGGAAAAGATGAGCATTCTGGACGTGATGAAAACCATGAATAAAGACAATAGAAATAGTGATAAGTGAAGGGGGTACTTGCAGAACTTAGAAGATAAGTTTAACAGAACTGAAAAAGATACACTAGGAAGCTGTGGAAAATATATAACAGGAAATCTGTTTATAAAGGTCCTTGATTATTTAAATTGATATAGCAGCAAATAGAACATTAGCTAGTAGGGCACTGGGGTACGGTATAACTCTACTTTGCCTAGAATAATGCTCTTCAAAAGAGTTGAATCTATCTACTTAATCCCTTGTAAAACCACTTGTTACTTACCCGGAAGTAAAAATTATCTGAACAGAATAATGGATATAGTATTTGTGGCTTTGTGCTTTTTCTTTTTCTTTTCTTTCTTTTTTTGAATAGAGGGAACTGTATGAGGGTACAGGTGGGAGGTTTGCATTCTGAGAGGCTGATAGTTTCAGTTCTGAGCATAAAGCTTTCTTTCATTATCATCCAGTCACTTAAGAATGTCTTGAGTGTATACTGCCATTAAGCAATATAGGGAATCTTATTTCAGAATCCAAAGCTACTTGAAAAATGTATGTAATAATGCTCTGCATTTTCTCTTTATAAAAGAACAACCAATTTAGACACATATTTAGGTAAAAATCACTCTTCTCAAATTTCAGAAATATATTTTATACCCTCAAGAGAAGAATAGAGACATCTAGTCCTTGGGGGAGGGGGGGTGTTAATCATTAAACTATATGGGCTTCTTTGGTTTCTCCTTAAAGTCATTTTATTTGACAATAATAGTGCAATTTGAGCAGTGCTTTGATGAGACTCAGTTACAGAAAACTGGGTCTTGGGGGAAAAGAATAGCATGATAAAGTCTTTCCCACACAAAAATGTGTCTTCCTTCCTATGTACCTCAGATTGGTGATAGGTAAACTAACAATGAGAATGCATATCAATCAACTCTTCACCTTGGAACCTCAGAGGAGAATTCTAATAGTAGTCAGTACCCAGCCACAGAAAACAAGACACTCTTATTTCCAAATATGGGCAAACACCAGGCTTCACTTAAGAACTTGGAAACTTGGAGGAATCTGTTACACAAAATTCCCCAAAATAATACTCAAGATATGAAAGAGAAAACTTAAAAGTATATTTATATGTTGATGTTATTAATAGATTCCTAGGCCCCCTCGACCCCCAAATTCATGTATAAGTTAATTTTGACATAAATCTAAATAACTTTATGTTGATGTTATACATAAATATGTGACATTGCATATACGTTTAAGTATAACAAAATTAAATTATATTTTAAAGAACAATTGATTATACCTTACTGTTTCTCCAGTTTTTCCCACTTAAAAGTGGAGTGTATGAAACAATTTTAAATAAAACAAAACAGCAACAATAAATGTGTTCTGAGACAATTTCCAGGTCAGTAAGTTAGAAGATTTCTGATAATCTTTTAAATATTGTTTTGAGAAGAGGTAAAAGAGAGAGAGAGAAAGAGAAGCAAGGAGGGCCCAGAGCAGTCTTCACAGTTGTACATCATTGTGACATGGTTTCATTCCACACTGGAGGATGTGGGGCCTCCCACATGGGAGGTGAGAACTTTGCCACCAGCCACCCTGGCAGTTACCAGCTATGCTGCATTTTAGCATATAGGGTTGCACAGGTCGGGCCAGGAATCAAATCCTGGACCTCACAATTGGGAGGCAAGTGCTCAACAGCTGAGCTATCCCAGTATCCCCTGATTTTTCTTTCTTCTTCTTTTTTAACTGCTGCCTTACTTATATTTTATTGTATGGTCTGTCCCATGTCTGTCTCCATATTTTGCTATTACAAACACTGCAGCTGATACAGTTTTGCTTATTTGTGTGAATTTTTCTGTCAGATAAATGTTAGATGGACAATTGGGTAAAGAGATACATTTTCATATTTTGATGGATATAATTATTACTCTCCACATAGATTTTTATCAGCCTCCAATCTAGCTAAGAATGTATCACAAAGTTTATTTTACACACACTTGCCAAACTCAATAGTTATTAAATTTGCCAATCAAACTTAAAAATTGTTTCTCTTAAATTAGATTACAACTTTCTTTTTCTACTTTTCCTCTAAGCTGCAGTAATACTGGGCAGTATGACTATTTCTACCCAAGAGCCATTACAGTTGCTAAATTCCCTGGCCTAAAATGAGCTGTCCCAAATTTTATGTGACTGATTCCTAGATACTTCTCCTTAAAAAGCTTCCTTTATCACCCTATGAAAATTCCCGCCGTCCCTATACTAGAGAGCACTTTTTACCCTTTTAGGTTTATTTTCTTAGAAATGCCTGAAATTATTTATGTGTCAATTTGTTTTTTCCTATTAAGATATATGCTCCTGAAAAAGGTCCTAGACCTAACTTTACATTTTCCACATATAATTACCTCTCTCAATATCATTTATTTAATAATACATCACTTCTCTTCTTGTTTGAAATGCTAACTTTTTTATCTACTGAATTTTCTTGAATTCTGAGGCAGTTTCTTAAGTCAGTCCTCTTTTCCTCTTTCTACAGTAGAACCATATTTTTCAATTTATTGCCCTTTTAAAAAATCTTTTACTATCTGATGGAGAAAGTTCTTTCATGTCTTTGGTTTTACAAAATATTTTTGGCAAATCTCATATGTCTATATATTTAAATACATTTTAAGAATCATTTTTAATAAGATTGGCAATAAAAATATACAGGTTAAATACATATCTATTTTTCAAAATTTAAAAATAGCTACAAGTAGACTTTAATGTTAAATTTTTATTTCTGAAATTATGAAAGGGAGTCAGGGTGTGGGAGGTGAAAGATAATTCACTTAGCAAAAGACAGAAAATTAAGAACATCCCAAAGATTTATAACAAGCACAAAGAGTAACAGAAGACTGATGTAAACTAACCATAAACTTTCAACCAAACCAGTTAATTACATTTATCTGTTTATTAGATTGTCACTATCAAATTAGGTAAAAAAGTAAATAAATAAAGTTTTGACAAGATACATACTTGAATAAAGAAAGTCAGAGGAACAGGAAGAAAAGCATGCAGTAAATAATAAAAGAGGAAGGAAGACTGGGAGGAAGAAAGGAAGGAAGGAAGGAAGGAAGGACAGAGGGAGGGAGAGAAAGGGAGAATGGGAGGAAGGAAGGAAGGAAGGAAAGAAGGAAGGAAGCTAGAGATGGAGGGAAAAAACAAGAAAGAAGTAGTGATCCCTATGTAAATATTAGATTCATAGAAATCTGAGAGTCATCTTGTGTGACACAGAAGGTCATTCTTTATAAAAGAAGAGTTTAATTTACTATAAGATTATCTTTCTATAATAAAATAACATATAAGGAAAAAATTCTTATGCTGGGAAACAGTAATACTCTTTCAGACTTTGACAAATTATAGAGACAAAATTATAAATTTATTTAATAGGTATTCACCAAACTCTATTTTGGAGTAGAATATGAAAAGCAATAAATTGTGTAGATCTTATTCTAAGGTTCCCTGAAGCTCACTCTCCCAAAAAATTTTTAAAACAGAAAACATGCACCACATAGAAGTTTATCAAATATTTCTCTAAATAATTCTTGAGTCAGATTATGTACTCTTGAGATTTTGAAAAAGGAGAAAATAATAAAGCTAAAGATAAAAATAACTAAGAAGGCAGGAAGAGAATGAAATCGATATTTTAATTTAGTTAATATTTACTAACATGAATTTAAAATAATATAAATATTCAAGTTAGCAAAAATAATAGAATATATGCACACATAGATAAGATAGAAATGATACTGAGAAAATTATACACAATCATGGGTTTTTTTAAAGATCTATTTTTACTGTTTTTGACAGACGGAGCTACAGAGAGAAACAAAGAGAAGGGGGAAGGTCCAGAACAGTTTCCATAGTTGTACATCATTAGTTTTCTATACAGTTTTATTCCACAGGTGGGTGCAGAGCAGGAACCATGCCAGCGGCCTCCTGCATGGGAAGCACACGTGGGGCGGGAGCTGAACCGGGGACCTCCCACATAGGAAGCTCACCCCAGTGAAAAGTGAACTGGGAACACACCCTAAGTCTGCATGGGCCAGGGCTGGGATTGGATCCCTGGACCCTGGAGCTGCAAAGTGAGCGCTTAACTCATTGAATCACCCTAGCATCTCCCCACAATTAGGTTTGAATGTATGCCAAAATTATTAATTTATGTAAAAGTATAATTCCAATTGACTCAAATGAAAAATCTTAGTAGTGGAAATTTATTTTAAAAATGTAAAAACTATCATACTTTTAAAATGTTATTTGACTTACTAAATGTTTCAGAGAGTGAGTTATTTCTAACTTACTGAAACGATAAGTTCCCTTTGATACTGAAAGATGAAAAGTCTATTAATTCACTTTAAGATGCTAATGTAACACTGACCTTAAATGTGATAAATGCAAGATTAAGAAAACTATAAATAAAATTAACTTCTCAATTTAGATATAAATTACAAATAAAGCTTAATAGTAGCTGAAAACACTTAGTGAAATGAAAATAAATAAATTTCTAAATATGACACAGAGTATTTATTTCAAACTAATGCCAAAAAAGATATAATGGTAGTTGCTGTTACCACCACTTAAAAATAAAATGGAAAGCTAAAAAATTGAACAGAATGGAAAATTAGAAAGATATTACAGATGTGGTCCATGTAGAAAACCCAAGAAAACCAATTTGAAAACTATTAAAAATAGCAATATAAAAATTTTATACCTTCTTCCCTTTCCACTACTAAGATTTTTCATTTGAGTCAATTATAATTATGCTTTTCCAAAAATTAATAATTTTGGCATACATTTAAACATAATTGTGGGGAGATGCTAGAGTGGTTCAGTGGGTTGAGAGCCCCTCAGTATTATGTTATTAGAAAATACTATGAACAAAATGACTTGCTCAATGCCCTGTATTCACTTACCTTTCTGTCAAATGCTGGATTACTCCTGCCTCCCTAAGATCTTGGGTGCCCATCAGCTAGCTACCTGGAGTGCTATTTCTCACTCCGTTTATTTCTGTTCATCGCTAAGATTTCATCCTAAACATCACATCCTTCAAGAGTATCCCTCTCTACTATATCTAAAGTACGTATTCTCATTATTTTCTCTCATGTTGTCATATTTATTTGCTTCTTATCATGTTCTGTATTTCGTTGTTTGCTTGTCTACTTGTCTGTCTGTCCGAGCTCCAGGAGTTCAAGCTACTTAGAAGGAAACATCAAAGTCTGGTGGCAAGGCTGGCTTGACTCTTGGCCACTCCTCTTGGAGATGCTGCTGGATGAACATCCACTGGAGGGACATCCCACCACACCCAGACAGAGATTGGCTACTAGAAGCATAACAGAAAATTTGCTCTATCACAAGGTGTCGTTGCAGTATTACAACAACAACAACAACAACAAAAAACAAGCAAGCCAGTAAAAACTAAAAACTGAAAAAACAAAACAAACAGATCATTTGCTTCTTCCTCTACTGAGATTTTTAATCTAATGAAGAGGCTGACACAATAGTAGCAAGATGATAGTAAGATGATAAAATATGAAATAACATATGTTCTATAGCAGTGCTGTCTAATGGAAACAATGCAAGCCACATGTATAAATTTAAATTTTTCTAATAGTTACATTAAAAATGTAAAAGGAAGCAAGTGAGATTAATTGTAATAATACATTTTATTTAACCCAATGTTTTCCTAAAATTGTCCAAATTATTATTTTGGTGTAATCAATATAAAAATGACTAATGATACATTTTACACATTTAACAGTAAGTCTTAAATGTGCATTTTACACTTGGCACAAATCCTTGATCGGACTAGCCATAATATAAGTGCTCCATAGTAGCATGTGGCTGGGACTACTATACTAGACAGAGCAGGTCTATAGCATGATTACAACTCAAACACAATAAAAGAAAAGGGGTACAAAGTGCTATTTTGACATTGAGTATTCTGGAACCATCTCTTTGGAGGATATGATGTTTCAATAGTGCCTGCAAGAGTGGAGTGAGATAGAACAGGTGTTGAAGGGAGTGGGCAGAGCATGAAACAGAGAAATGCCAGATGTTTATTGTGGCTGAAGTGAACAGTTTGTGAGGTCAAGAAAGAAATATAGACAAGAAGAAAAAGATGGCACAACTTGAATAATAAACTTATGATTCATGATTTTAACTATGTACATTGTTAGTTTTCTGAAGGTATTTTTGAATTAGACCTTTGACTGTGGCATGCAGCATTGACACATAATGACACAAACCAGCAGCATAAAAGACAGTGAGTGAGTCACGGCAGTGCCTGCCAGTGGAAATGAGGGTCTTGGCACATGCATTTTGAGTGGCAATGTAGGCAGCAGGTGTGGGAGCATCATCAACATGGACTTTACAGTATGTGTTTCACAACCAGGTAGAATGGGAAGAAGTCCCACATGTCCCCAGGTCAAGGACAGTCACAAAGCAGAAGAGAGAGAACACAAGCAGTGTGAGGGAGAAGCTGATTTACCTTTAAACATGTTGAGTTTGAGGTATATATCCAAAGAAAGGTAGGTTTTATTTAGTAAGGCCACAAAGGACACTAAAAAAATTTTTTTTTACATTTTTGAGATGAAAAAAATTAGACTTATACATCAATTTGGTGGTTTGGAAAAGGAATTAAATTTATATAAGAGGTCCTATGAATGAGTTTACGTCCATCACTATCAAAGGAGATGACACATAAGATGGTTTCTTAAAGCTTTATTTTTATTGTTTTTGACAGAGAGAGAGAGAGACAGAGACAGAGAGAAGGGGGAGGGCCCAGAACAGTCTCCATAGTTGCATATCATTGGTTTTTCCACATAGTTTCATTCCACAGGTGGGCTCTGGGCTGCACAGGCCAGGAACTGGACTGGGGTCTCACCCCAGTGAGAACCGAACTGGGCACTCCCCAGCTCAGCATATGGGTCCACATGGGCCGGGGCTGGGATTTAATCCTCGGTCCCCGGGGCTGCAAAGTGAGCACTTAACCCACTGAGCCATCCCGGCTTCCCCAAGATAGCTTCTTATAAATTTACGTATCTAGATTCTTTACATATTCAGGCCCTAATATTAAAATCAGGTCCTAATACACTAAGTCCCCAAAACATCTTTGTTTCTTTTGGGAAGTTGGCAGGAGCTAGCATGTAGAATCTCCGTCCCTCCCTCCTTTCTCTCCTTCCATTCTTCATTTCCTCCTTTTATTTTTCTTCAAGTGTTGACCCCTTTTCTAGTTTCTTCCAACCCTTCCTTGTCCAAAGAACAAACTTTTTCTCTGAAGAAAGCCAGTCCCTAGCAGACTTAACTCCCTGGAGCGTTTTTGCCAGCTACCTGTGACCTAGTTAAGAACCAATTTCTCACTGAGGCAAGTTTAGTGAAAGTCTCTCAGGTCCTCTCAGAGGGAAGCTCACGTTCAGTTTGTAGTATCTGAGGAGCTGCAAGCAGGTGCCCGGGCTCTCAGCATGGGCCTTCACTTGAGTAAGTTATGAGTCCCCAGCAAGTCAGCCAGAGGAGGGGAGATCTTGGAGAGGGGACCCTTGCTAATTGGCCCTTTCAGTTCCTGTGCTTGCCAAGCACTACTAGTGAGACATTCCTTAGGTTCAGACTTCTTACGTCCTTTTCAAACCTCAGAGAAACAGCTTAGGGCGAAAAATTAAAAAAAACACCACAAAAAACAAGTGGGGAACCCCGCACCCCATTCTAGGGAGAGGCTGTCCTTGGCTTCACCCAGCTGCATGGCCGTCTCCTGGCGATGGAGGAACCATGTGACTGATATTTGGGGTAAGTTGAGAGAGAACACATTTTCTGCCGTAGAGAGAGGAGACATTGTTTTAGACTCACACATATCTGATTCAGGAATTCAGCCACTACTTGGAGCATGGGGGCAGCATGGGGCAGCCCAGGAAAGGTGATCCCCAGGCCACAATTCCACTTGGTCTGCTGTGTGGGGGTCAATGTGAGGAGCCAGAGCTAAGGATACTCAAACAACCATAGGGAACTTCATAAGGAGGTGGCAAAACTTAAAGAGGAAGAGTGACACATTAAACCTTATGTAGCTCTTCCCACTGCTTGCATCCGCGTCTTGCAGTAACGTAACAGGAACAGCCTGTACCGTAGTTGCACTGCTAATTGTCATTTCCTTGCCCATCTTATACCAACACACTAGAAACTACTTATGTTGTTTATTTGACCCAGTTTCACAACTACAAAAACGATGCCAAGTAGAGCAGACAGAGTGTGAGTGAATGTCCTCATGGAATAACTCCTGCAATTCGCTCCAACAGTAGCCTTTAACTCACATACCCATTGAAGGAGCTGATGGTTTTCATGGAAACTGAAGGCTTATTAGACTGACACACTCTCCCAGATTTTGAAATCGAGAATTCAAAGAGTGATACAACCATGGTTATGACAAGAGGTGAAAATACTTGAATTTTCTTCAAAGACTAGGGAGGATAAGAAAATATATTGGATAGTTGCATTGATTGGGGTTATGAGACATGCTCAGATTAAAAAATGGCTTGAACCAGAAGGTAAGTTTCTTCATAGAAGGGATCAATTGCTTTTTCTCATCAAACAATGCTGGATGAAGTTGGTGATCAATCAAGAGCTATCAAATTTGAACATAATCCTTAACGTAACCTCCTAACTTTGCCTGACATTACTATTAACATACATTGCTTTCTAAAAAAAAAAAATAAAAATAAAAATCTATATATATATACATATATTGTTTCATAACTAATGTTTTCTTTACAGCAAAGTTGAAAGTAATCTTAATAACTATAACACCTAATATTTTTAGAGTAGTTATAGAGCACCAAACACAGTGCTACCACATTCATGTTCATTTTTTACCTATAAAAGCCCTAAGAATAATAGGTATTAATTTAATTTTGGCAGGCTTTTGAGGGAACATTTATAAATGCGTGTGAAAAGACTTGGATTCTTAGCTCAAGCCTTAACTAACTTAACCGGCTGTATGACTCAGGGCTGGCCATTTGATATTTCTAGGTCTCAGTTTCCTCCTCATAGACAACTCATATACCCATGTCCCATCAGAGTACTTTAAGCTTTTATGTGTGCTCACTTTCTCTCCCCTATGGTGTGAGGTAAGTTTATACTTTATTCATGAGGAAATTGAGGCCCAGAGAGAATAAGAAATTTGCTCAAGGTCACTGAACCATTAAATCTGTACACTTAGACTTAAACTCCAGGTTTCTGATTCTAGATTCTACGAAATTTCCCCTTCATCTTGTCTCCTTTAGTATCATCTTAAAAACATACATGCTAGGATTTTACCTCTGTGAGGTTTGATGACCTTAGGAGTAGTTATATACAATTTTGGCAGGACCACAAATCGTGATGCAGTTGGCTTTTTGAGAGAGTGGGCTTTTGAGTTTTCCACTGGGTTGAAACCTCTAGTTCCTGGGTTTCTGGCAGAAGCCAGTCTCCTGAGCCCCCTCTAAATGTGCATGTCTTCATCTATAGGTGATAGTAATAGCCGGGTTTACTGCATAAGAGTGTGAGGAGAACTCAATTCTCAGGCCTGAGTTCAATGACTAACAATATTGGACAATTCAATTAATATTAGTTACAATTTTTATGACACAGAGCAGGATCCCAGCTGCCTAGCCACGTGGAGTCTGCCTGCTTTGAGAATGTAACCAATACTAAAGGCTAGGGAAAAGAGGACCATAGTTTCTTAGGAAGAAAAAAGTATCTTTTTTTCTCTGCTTCTCTCCCTTAAATAATACCCAGGACTTGGAGCACTTACTACATGACCCCACTAATGAGTTACCAACAGAAGGTTGTGATATTGGTCATATTATTAATAAATAAAATTATGCCATTACAGTATAAAGAAGAAGCAAAAAAAAAAAATCCTCTAATCTTATCACTTCATGACATTAGGGACACTGCCAAGATGTCCATAAACATTACTCTGGCTGTGGGCTTATGTAGCTCCCACGTATTGATTGTTTTCTCCTAAATTATTGACTGTGTCTCTGGCACATCATAAAATGTCTCCTGAGGTGCAGTGACATGGTGGGGGTGGGGTGAGGTGGGGGTGGTGATCATTCTTTAAATCTTCTTAAATACTGGGCACATTCTTCCTGTCTTTATGTCTCCGGAACTATAATTTAAGTAAGAGCCAGAAGGGAGAAAAACAAAAACAAAACCAAAAAAGACAGGCAGACATAGTCCAAGATCAAGATTCTCTTTTTTTGCAATCTCTGCTGGAATTTCTCAAAGTCCAAAATGCAATTAATCACTCCTGTGAGGAAATTTGGAATCGATCAATGTGTTTCATCATTGCTTTAATTATCCTTAGGGCTGTTTTGAGGACCCAAGTTTTCTGCTTTTGAAAAATAAATGAATAAGTCTTCGTTAAGAACCAACCCACTCTCCCTTTTACTCAAAGGGCTATGAACAAAGACATGGTATAGAGAATTATTTTTCTTTTTCTCTCTCCCTCCTCTCCACCTCTTCTTTTTCCCTCCTCCTTCTCCCCTTGTCTCTCTCTCTGCCCCCATTCCCTTCTCTGCTCTCTTCTTTCTATCTCTCTCTCTGCACTTAATAAGGAAATTGGGAGGTGATTTTCTTAAGGCTTCTCAAGCAGCAAGTAACAGGGTAGTGAACATACAGAGTAATTCTTGAATTCATTGGACAAGTAGAAAATGAAAGAGCAAGGAGGATGGTAGAGGCAGTGAATTAAGTTCCAGAATTCATCAAATACATCATTCTGTGCATTCATGGGGAATTTCAAGACAAAGACACTGGGAAGACCACACAGAGCATATGATGCTACAGTGTGAGCTGAGATTTTAAAGTGCAAATTCTCTACTTGGGAACCAAACCTTTTGTGTCCTGATTTATGGCAAAATAAAACAGATGCAGCAACCTACATATACACAAAATGCATGAGTTACTTATTTGAAGGCAATCATCCTGACTCACCACCCTGACTCACCACCCACGTTAAGAAAAGAAAGCTTACCATGTATCCCAGAAGCCCCTCTGTGGGCTGAGTCTCTATGCAAACCCTCCCTCCCTCCAAAAGTGATAGCTTTCATGACGTTCTTTGTAATTACTTCTATGCATTGCTTTATGGTTTTAGTACCCACACACACGTCTCCAGATTTGTTGAGTTAGTCTGGCATAGTTTTTTGTGTTTTTTTTAACTCAACGTGTTCTACAAATTCTCTCTCTGTGTCTCTCTTGTCTTTATAACTTGTCTGTTGAAAATCTGGCTGCTTTGACCTGTAAAGTTTCCCACACAGCTTTCATGCTAGTGCTCCTGAGTGCATACATGTGGGGTAGTTCAACCAGTTCTTCTGTCATTAGAATTCTCTAAAATTTTGTACCTGGAACCAAAGAATAAATCAGATCTGAGTTTGATTTTCTTGAGCCAAGCTTGTTTCTCTGCATATACTAAATTTTAGAGATAAACACATCTAAACCATCATACATGGCTTTGCTTTACAGTTTTTATTTTAAATTACCTTGATTTGGAGATAGTAATATTTTCAGTGTTATCTTTAATTCATGCCCTGCTAAAAACAAAATTAACCAGTAAATAATTGACTCCCTTATTTGTTCAACAGATATTTATTAAGCTTCTATTAGAAGCTATTTACACCCCCAAGAATAACGTAAATTTTACATTCTCGTGGATTTTAGTTTTAGTTGGGGGTGAGACAGACCATAAACAAGTAAGTGAATGAATAAAATGTCAGATAATGCTGATAAGTGAATGAGAAGAAAAGCAGACAGGGAGATTGAGAAGAGTAGTGGGAAGAAAATGCTATTTTACATAAGTTGTTCAGAAAAGACTTTTCTGATCAGGTGACATTTGAGCAGTGACTTGATTCCAGTAAGGGATTGAGTGAGGCTGATATCTGTGGGAAAAACATCCCAGCAAGGGCAAAGCCCTGAGGGAGATTATTCTTGAAGGTTTGAGGAAGGGGGCCATGGTAACGAGCAGTGACTGTAGGAGTAACTAGGAGAAGATGAGGTAAGGAAGCTAGCAGGTGGACAGATCAGGGACAGGTATCGTCTCTTCATTTAGAGCACTGTGTGTCTGGAGCGTAATTACATTCAGAGTTCTAGAGAGAGGGTTGAAGCGGAAACAAATGTGACTCAGGCTCAAGAAGAACACATTTAGGCATTAAGGGGTCAGAAGACACACACTTATTGAGTCACTATTGCATATTCCCAACTTGCATACAAATAACTGCAATTCTAGGTAGTGTATAATTAGCGTCATATCATTAAAGGTACTTGAGAATTCACCAGAAAGTGTTTTTCTGATTCTGACAAAAATAAAGGGTGGGGGGAGGAGGGCACCAGTGGGAGGGGTGGTGAGCTGGGATGACTCAGCGGGTTAAGCGCTCACTTTGCAGCCCTGGGAACTGAGGATCAAATCCCAGCTCCAGCCTGTGTGGACCTATGTGCTGAACTGGGTGTGCTTCCCATATGGAAGGCCCCCAGCTCATATCCTGCCCTGCGTGGCCCCTACCCACCTGTGTGGAACAAAACCAAGTCAAAAACTGATGACTTACAACTCTGGAGACTGCTCTGGGCTCTCCCCTCCTCTGTGTCTCTGTCTCTCTCAAAAACAATAAAATCAATCCATCCATTCATCAATCCATCAAGCTCCCGGAAGGAGAGAGCAGTTGAGTTGGTTCTTGGGAAGAGGTAGCATTTTGAAGTCAAGAGTAGGAGAGGGGACTCTCAAGAGAGGAAATGCCATAAGCAAAGGTTCAAAAGCAGGAAGACAGAGCATATTCTATGTATATAGACAGTGGATCCATTTGACGAGGCTTGTCAAAGAAGCTGTGGACTGTACTGAAAAGGCAGGCTGAAGTCAGCCTGGGGATGGACTTAGATGCTAGGATAAACAGGTTTATGCTTTAGAATGGGGGAATTTAATGAAAACATTTGAACTAGCACATGGCTTGATAAAAACAGCATAATAGAGATCTGAGTAAAAAAAAAAAGAGGCAACGTTCAAAAGAGAAATTCATAAAACAATATTCAACCTAATGAACTAATCCAGAGCTGATGGTGTAAGGACCTCAGTAAAGGGAGAGGAAATTTAAAGAACAGACTGAAAAGACATTAGATTTCAACTGGGACTTTGATTAATGAAGAAAAGGAAGAGTGGATATGTGCTATAACCTCCATTCTAAGAGTTAAACAACTGCACATAAGAGCGTACATCATGATGTAGATTAGATATGCATATATATGATGAGATAGATTATTTACATATGCAATATACCCACATGTGTGTGTGTGTATTTGGAAATTCCTTGCTTTTTTTTTTCATTTTTCTGGTTTTCTTTCCTTCTGAATTATAGTGCTTCCGCCCCCCCCCCCCCCATCCCTAAATTTCTGAAGCTTCTTAATAGCATAATGTAATCTTACTCTGGCTTTCTAGATAAGTTCTTATAGGGTCTGAAGTTCTGAATTTTTCTAATGCTGCCACCAAACATGTTTCAAAACTTTTCTGCCCTGAGTGTTATTCTTTGTAGTGCTTGTTTTCCAAAGTGGCAATTGTTTATAATGAAGTATGTAGTGGTAATAAATTTAAGTACTATTTTTCTTACGTAACTTATTTGAAAAAAAAAAAAAAGATGTGCATGGTCATACTGAGAACACTACCTAGGTTCACTAGGTGTTTCAAGAACTGATGGAGACAAAGAAGACATTCTGCAGCTTTTGTCTCTTGTCATATCATACAGCATAGGTAACCACCCATGGCCCGCTGATTCTGAAGGAAACAAAATAGCTTGGCCGTTAAGGGAGCATCCCCTGGAACCATATGCTTAGACTGAAATATTACTTCTAAAGATTTATGTTTATTTTTATTGTTTTGTTGTTGTTATTTTTGACAGAGAGACAGAGAGAGACAGAGAGAAGGGGGAGGGCCCAGAGCAGT
>PVKE010007627.1:0-14219 GCA_004027555.1 Craseonycteris thonglongyai
AGTGCATAGTTATTTCTATTTTACTTTTTGACAGATAGAGAGAGAGACAGAGACAGAGACAGTTAGAGAACCAAACTGTGGGAACTCCCCAGTTCAGCATGTGGGTCCTGCCTGGGCCGGAGCCGGGATTCGATCCTCGGTCCTCATGGCCTCAAAGCGAGCGCTCAACCCGCTGAGCCGTCCCGGCTTTCCCCCTAAAATCTTTTTAATATGGGTTACAGTGAAAAAAAATTTTTGAAAGGGCAGATCAAATATGCTTCAAAAGAATCAAGTAGATTTCTAAAGGGAAGTGGCTTTGGAGAGTTAGAACTTTGACAAGTAGAAATGGGGTAATAAGGGGAAAAGAGCATGTTAGATAAAAAGATAGAATCGGGGCCCCAACCCTGGCATTAGGTGTGAAAGACTGAGTACAAACTACTCAGTGATAAGGATGGACTTGGTCAGGGTATACCTACAGGATTTTGTGTGGGGGTAGATAGGGAGAGTTAAGATCTTTTGGTTTCTAGCTGTGTTAATAATTAATTGTATTCCCCTAATGGATTACTGATAGCTTATCAGCTTTGGTGGACTTTGGCAACTCTACCCTTCCTCTGGTTGCAAACAGGCCAGAATGCTGTGATAGGCCCTGTGGTGGGTGTCTTGTCCTGCCTCCCCTCTGGTCTGACAGGTGCTTTATTTTCCTGTGTGAAGTATTGATACATGGCCTAGAAAAGCCATGGACCTCAGTTTTCAGAAGAGATTCACACTCTGTAATACATATTTGTGGCCTTCATGCTTTTCAGAGCTCTCTATGTGTTAGAAGCATGCTTGTTTTACTTAATCTTTGGTAAGTTTCTCATTCCTTTTCCCAAACTTCAGGGATGGGAAGGAGTGGTACAGACTGGACTATTTCTGAGAGCCCCATAGCAGATGAGATTATGAATCCCAAATGGATGACATAATGTCTGAAATACTCTGCATTTAACCAAGAAAGACAAATATAAAGGGTTATTACAAAGATGATGGGGCTCTGAGGCAAATTCTGCAACAGATACTATTTACTTTGAAATTGCTTGGAAAATGAAAAACATCACCCCACCCCTCACCCTACTGGAACACTGTAATTGCAGGGTGAGAATAATTGAATTTTAGAAAAACCCAGGGACCAGCTAGTCTCTTTAAGAGTGGCATAGAGGATGCTGGGATAGCTCAGGCGGTTGAACACTTGCCTTGCAATCACAAGGTCTGCGGTTTGATTACTGGCCCTGACCCGTGCAAACCCATATGCTGAACTGCAGTGCAACTGGTAACTGCCAAGATGGCTCAACAGCAAAGTTTCTCATCTCCCCATGCAGGAGGCCCCTGGTTGGGTTCTCGCCTCCTGTGGCCCCACATCCACCTGTATGGAATGAAACCATATCACAACTAATGATGTACAACTATGGAGACTGCTCTGGGCCCTCCCCACTTCTCCCTCTCACACCTTCTCTCAAAACAAATCTATTTTTAAAAAGTGGCATAAACACTCTATCTGTTCTGGCTTTGCTTTAGTGCTTTCTCTTTTTCCCACTCTACGCAGTTCTGAAGGACAAGCTGCCACTGAACCCCGGATTCTTCCTGCTCCCTGCTCCAGGGATTGTGTGCTTTCTTTTCCATTAGCACTGCCATCGTGGGCATCTCCCTAGGGCCTGCAGAGTGGGATGTGGTCTTTTCCCTGTGCAAATGCACAGAGACACAGTGCCAGCTGGGCACAAGCCATTGAACTAGAACAGGGATGTGGGTACTTACTGGCCACAGTTCTGCCAGAAGGCCCTTCTTTTGGGTCCCTTAGACCCAGGTGGCAGCTGGTTTATCTGTAGAGGAAATAATCCAGTGGACTAGAACAATGGGAATGTAATGGGTGGCTTATTTTCTCAAGAAATTTGCATTTCCAAGGCCTGATACCCATCTCAATAGGATTTATTCTACCTTGAAGAGATTCCTAGATCCCCTCACACAAAATTAACATTTGTGTCAGCTTGGGGTTAATAAATCTGGTTCCTTAGCCTGATCATTTGGAGCAGTGGTATGGCATATAGGTGGTATGACACATAGCTCAAAAAGTGAGTGTAATATGGTTTATATTGAACCATACGTGAACAGGAAATGTTTGTTCTTTTGGCTAGTGGGAAAATGCAGAAGAAACATGGGTGCGTCCCTGTTTAGGGTGCCTTTCAGAACTGAGTTGGGGAGGGATGACAGCAGCTTTTCCCATTAACCAGAATTCTTAAAATATATACATGCTGGTCAGCTGAGTAGCAGTCTTACTCCTAGGGAATGGAGGCCAGGTTGTGAGAGCTTCCCACGTAAGAGGAGGAAAGGTTTTAACGGGAGGTTTCCAGAGGAAGGAGGAGCCTGTGGGGCCTCAGTGAGTGAAGAATGGAATTCACCGAGCAGTTAGAAGATGAACCAACTGAGCTAGTAGTACTCGAGTTTATACAGGCCTGAGGCCGCGAGGAGCAGAAGAGCGCTGGGTCACCGGTAAGCCCTGGGCTGGGCAAGCCAGGCGCGGGTCCGGGCCTAGCGGGTAGCCGGCGGGTAGTTCCCGCACGGAGCCCTCCTACTGGCGGGGGACCCACGTGGCAGGCCCTGGGGAGCGCGGGGCGGGGCCGGGGGCGGGGCCGGGGCGGGGGCGGGGCGAAGCTGACGCGCACGGTATATAGTCGGGCATGCGCGGAGTGGAGGGGACGGCAAGGCAGGGGGGCCGGGGCACGCGGGCTGCCTGCGCGGACTCCGGGACACATCTGCCACCGCTGCGGCCACCGCCACCATCGCCGCGACCTGTCGCCTGAGGGCCTGATTTGTGAGGTTGCCCGGTGGTGTCTGCTCCAGCTTCAGGTGAGGGGCGGAGGGCGTACGGATGGGGCCGCGCCGAGCCCTAGGGATGCGGCAGCGCGTGGACGAACAGCGCGCCTCCAGGCTCGGGTCACCGGGTGGGGGTGGGGGTGGGGGCCCGGCCGAACCGACAACCGGGACCCCCGCCGCAGTCCCCGAAGCCTCGGGCAGGACCGGGGAGTCGCTCCGGGGGACCCGCACCGGGGCCCGTACACTGGATGGAGGCGACACCTGGCCGCGGTACCACGACAGGGTTGCTGGGAGAGGGAAGGGAGGTCGTTGGGCTGGAAAGCACGGGATGTGGGAGCCGGAGAAGGTGTCCAGAACGTGGAAAGCTGTACCGCAAGGTTGGGGGAGACGTCCTGGAGCCCACGGACCCGAGGACAGAAAAGCGGAGAGTAGGTGGGCACCTCTGGGGGCACTGGTGCCCCTCCGGACTTTGCCTTAACTGCGGCCCCTACCCCATCCCAGCCAGCGCACCACCCAGCTGAATAAATGCCCAAATCTTACGGCTGGCGGGTAGCAGGAGATGGAGAATGGCAAAGGAGGGATGAAGTTAATTCTGACCTGGCTCCCTGGTGGGCACGGATTTTTAGCTATTTTTGGTCCGTACAGACCAATTTAGGTGGTCTGGTTTAGGCTGCCCTCTCTTGGCGGGTTAGGGCAATAGGGCACAATTGCCGTCCAAGCAGTTTCACCATGTGATCCTGAGGTCCAGTTAAGCCAAGAAAATGTCCTCAGCTCTGGCCTGTGGCGACAGTTTTGAGGCTCTAGTATCTGCCAGGGCCTGGGTGTTCAAGAGCACTGTGTGAGTATGATTGGGTGAGGGGGCTCAGGAACGGTAGGGGCAGGAACAGCTTTGACCTGACCCTCAGGGAGCCTCCGGAGGCTTGGGTTTGTCTTTAGCAGGCCTGGGCAGACTTTTTCAGTGTCAGGGCTACCTCTGATTTTCTCCAACTGTCCGGTCCACTAGCTATTTATTTTTGCTTGCTCAAGTACATACAGCCGCCTCTATAGTAAAAAGCCAATTCTTGCCTCTAGCAGTTGTACATATGCTGTGAAAAATGTTTCTTTTACATATAGCTGTCTAGCTTCTAGGCCCTGGTGTAATGTGGCATCCTCTATGACACCTTTTAATTCAGATGAACCCCCCCCCCCCCAATTGCTTGGCAGTGCACCTGTGGACAGCAGTCAACTTCTTGCCAAGCCCTGGTCTTTTAGTCACTCATGCTTCCCTAGGAACCCCAGGCCACTTTGGTAGCTGCTGGGAAGTGGTGTTGATAGCGTGTTACGGGGACTGGCCTGGCTACCCTGGCATCTGCCCCAGTTCTGCTCCTAACTTGCCCTATGACCTTGGAAAGGGGTCAGTGCTAAGGTCAGACTAGATCTGTGGTCTCTTACTCATTAATCCTTACCTGTTAAAACAACAGCCATAAAAACTGAGAGGAGCTGAGTGAAGTGAGAGAAAGAATGCCCAGAATCAAAACTTTTCTTATATCAGCTAGAATTAAAAACCACATATTCCATTTCCTGTTGGAGGCTCAGGGGTGAGTTTTTCTTAAATTGTGCGGTAGCCAGGAAGTAGACTAGGGCTACTCTACCTGCCATTGGTTTGCAGGTATGACTAGGGGACACCAGTCACAGATTGATTGACCTTGTCATTTAGGCAAGAAGAGTCAGAATCATGGGCTTCTTGAGGTACCAGGGCTCCATGACTCATTATTCATCCCTCAGCATGTAAATACACAGGGCCTGGCCCATGGTTGGCTCTGTGCTGGCCACTGCAGGGTGCAAAGAGAGGAGGAGGCCTGGCTCCTGCGCACTTGTGTTGGCAGGAAGAACATCCATACATGAAGAATGAGGTAGAGCAAGAGAGGTCCCATTGTTTTGTTTAATGAATTTCAGAGAGGACAGGACTCTACTAGAGGTAAGAGTACTGTGGCAGGAGAATGCCTGGCTTTTGAGCCAGATGAATCCATGTCCAAATCCTGGCCCCATCACTGCCCAGAAATTCTTAACCTCTGTGGGCCTGTTCTCACCGCCATGCCACATGTTGCGATTGTGCCTAGAACATAGATGTCTTGTCCTCTGCCTCCTCCTCATCTCTGTGGGATGGACTGAATTATTTAGGGACCCCAGAATCTGATAGGGAGAGTAGGTTGCAGGAGTGTCATGAACCCAGACTTAGGGTTCCCAGTTCATCTCCTCCTTAGGATGGATGTGGTTTCCTTGCCTGTCTGTGTAGGCCTCTTCTGTGGCCTGCCAGGGGTTGTCCCACAGATTCACTGGGCAAAAGGAAAAGAGATTTTTTTTCCCACTGTTAGTTTTGGAAGCTCTTCTGATTTCTTCGGGGAATAGAAACACTCCTTTTCTGGGCTGATAATAGGCAGGAAGAACTAAATACGCATATACCGGTATGTATGTGCCTGTGTGCATGTGCGCTGACAGTATGTACAGTCACTGGTTCTTATTTCACACCCTTGCCACCTTCTGCCTCTTTCCTTACCCACTCACACCGCCTGTATTCCAGAAACAACCTCAATTCATGGCCAATATTTATAGGATCTTGGAATCTAAGTAATAGTGCTGTGAATGGATTGTGTCTGTCAGGGAATCAGGACCTTCTCTCCCCTCTGCCAAAATAATTTAGCCTGTCTGTACTTGATGTCTGAAGAGAGTGTTGTGAAGAAAATGCTTAGGTATTTTGCAGAACCACAGATGATGAGATTTGATCTAGAGGGACTTTGGAAAGTTCCCCCAGTTCAAGTCTAGTCTCTTTGTTTTACAACTAAAGAGATTGGATTTAAAGAGGTCCATGGGTGTCCCCAAGTCACATTGTTTGCTAGTGGCCAAGAGACTTAATGGTGAAAAACAAAGCAAGGTTCCATTTTTATTCCTAGATGTGACAATGGAATTGCTGATAATCCTAGTCTTTTCCTTGATGTGAAGAGGAAGGAGCCAGTTGTCCTTGTGCTTATTTGGATGGATGGGGGTCTTTGCTTGTGAAGACAGATGTTTCTTCTGGAGAAGTCCTCTACTTTTTTCCAGACTCCCTGGGGACATGGGAGGGTGGGGAGTGGGTGAGGAAGGGTCATGCTGCGGGGCCCAGGCAGGACTCACTAGGTGTCTAGACTGGACGTCTCTGATCTTGAGGCTGATGGGCTGGCAGAATGCCAGTAGATAAGGAGTCCATAGTCTTCTGCCAGCCAGGGGCCTCAGGCCCTCCCAGGGGCCCAGCAGGGCAGCCTCACGACAAGGTCCCCAAGCCCGGCAGCCTTGTCTACCTCCACCCTTACTGTGAACACTGAGGCTTCCAGAGGGGACCCTTTGTTGGGCCCCACTGAGATCCAGAGGCAGAGCCCCCTGTCAGCCCTCTGGGACTCCCACAAAGATGAGAAGAAGGGAGCCACAGAATCAGAGAGAGAGAGAGCTTGGTATGACCCGCCATGGGAAACCAAATTCCCAGCCTTGGAAACTCGAGATCTGAATGCTCTGTGTTCCCAGACCTCCTCACCTTCCTCCACTGGCAGGCCCAGGAGAGTCCTGGGTTTGATAGAATGAGAAGGTGACCATTTGAATTTATCATTTATTACCGTTGGGTCCCTACAGGCTCTTAGTCAATGCACTAAGTAGTTAATGAAAAACCTCAGCCAAAGCTGGGAATAAAAAGATAAGTCCATGTTTTAAACAATTCATTTTACCTTAAAAACATGTGCATGTATTTTTATTTGCCAAAACTTTGATTTAAGGGGGAGGCCTTTTCTTTGTGTCTCTAGGTCTCCTAATGAGATTTGCAAATTGTTTGTATATAAAAATCACACCACATGTATCACCTATAATTTCTCATTTTCTTTGTTTCGTTAAAGTTTTTTTTTATTAGGCTACATATTCCCATAGCTCAAAAATCAAAAGGAGAAACAGTTTAAAAATGTCGCACATGCATGCACGCTCAGTATACAGAGAAACATCTTACCTTTGTCCCCTGTTTGTTTGTTTTTAATTTTTTTTTTAACTGAACTGGGGGCCTCACCGCATTCGGGAAGCGCACCCCAGTTCAGCATGTGGGTCCGCCTGGGCCGGAGCCGGGATTCGATCCTTGGTCCTCGGGGCTTCAAAAGGAGCGCTTAACCCACTGAGCCATCCCAGCTTTCCCTGTCCCCTGTTTTTATAATATAGCTGCTGCAAGTTAGTATTTTAGATGTATTGTTTGGAATCTTGCTTTTTTTTACCTAGCAACTGCAGATACACTTGATCTTAGCCAAAGGCCAAGAAGCAATACCTAGCAACTACATTAGATCTCTACATATCAGCACATAGTATACTTTTGTCATCCTTTTATTATAGCTACGTATCATTCCAGAATATGAAAGTACAGTACATTTTTAATCAACGTGTTGCCTCCCTCTCTTCCAACTGGGGTTGTTTGCAGAATTGTCATTACATACCGTGCTGCAGTAGAAAACTATACCAATGGCATTTCGTATATGTGTAAGTATGACTACAGAAGAAATTCTCAGAAGTGGAATTGCTGGGTAAAAGAATTTATACATCTGTTAATTAGTTTTAATTTTTAAACAATAAAACAAGAATTTAAGACATTTGCAAACCAGTTTGCATGGAGAATCCTGCTTTTTAAATTCACATACCTAATTTAATCTTTTAATTTTTTCACTTATAATACATCTTTCTGTCAGTGATTATTAAACTTTTTGACTCTAGGATTTCTTAATACTGCCTTTTGCTTATATGGCTATCCTTATTGATATTTACATTAAAAATTTTAAGAGTTATTCATTCATTTAAAATAAAAGTAAAGTCATTGCATGTTAACATAAAAAGCATATTTTTATGAAAAATAATTTTTCTAAAATAAAAAATGTTTTTACATTTGGAAGATCTTCAAATTTTCAAAATAATGATTATTAGAAAATAGATTATAATAGGTAGTCCATACATATAATGATAAATACTCATTGGAAATCCTGAAAACAAACTGAGTTAATCTCTGAAAACATATTTATACCTTAAGCTTATACCTTAGAAATTTCTAGAAAACTCAAGACTGTATGTCACACATTATCACACTTCCTGTAGCTTCTGAAAACTAAGTGAAAAAAGGTTTGACATCTTAATATTACAATGAAAAAAGTTTTTACTTTATAAGACCTCCTTTTTTTTTCTTTTTTTAAGATTTCTTTTTATTGTTTTTGACACAGAGAGAGAGAGATACAGAGACAGAGAGAAGGGGGAGGACCCAGAACAGTCTCCATAGTTGCACATCATTGGTTTTTCCACATAGTTTCATTCCACAGGTGGGCTCAGGACTGCACAGGGCAGGAACTGGGCCGGAGTCTCACCCCAGTGAGAAATGAACTGGGGCACACCCCAGCTCAGCACATGGGTCCGCACGGGCCGGGGCCAGGACTCGATCCTTGGTCCCCAGCGCTGCAAAGTGAGCGCTCAACCCACTGAGCCATCCCAGCTTCCCCAAGACCTCCTGAAATGGTCATTTGAAATGGTCTCAGTGTCCCAGGTGTCACCTAAGACCATGATTTCAGAATACCCAATATTCTCTGTTGTTTCATGTCAAAGACTTACTGCTCTCTTTCAGTAGCCCTCAATCTTGGGAGTCCAGCCTGTTCTTACCTAGAACAACTCCATGGCCCCAAATCTACAGCCTTTGCACCAATCCACTTGGCACCAACCTCCTGCCTCTGGTTATCAAAGTAATGCATACTTATTGTGAAGATGAGCGAGTATGAAGAAGCACAGGAGGTGAAGTCTACAGCCCTTCAGCCCTGAGGCAGCCTCTGTTAATTTACTCAACATATTACTTTAAACTTTTTATTTTGGATTATTTAAGACTTATAGCAGAGCGCCTATATATCCCTCACCTGCTAGGACAGTTACCAAGAACAGGAGCTCAACATTGGCACAATATTAGCTGAATGGCAGGCCTTATTTAAATTTCACCAATATTTTCACAAATGTCCTTTTTCTGTTCCAGGATCTGATCTGCAATCTCACATTGTGTTTAGTTACTATTTCTCCTTAGTCTCTTCCAATCTTTCTTTCTTAGAATGAGGTCATACATTTTGGGCAAGAATATCACAAAAATGATGTTGCATCCGCTTCAGGGCATGTCAAAGCATTCAGGAGTCGGTATGTCTCCTGACTGGTGATGTTTCCATGGATTAGCTGGTTAAATTGGTGTCTGCTGGACTTCCATACTGCAGAAGTTACTTTCTCCTATGCTGAATTCTTCTCATGCTTCAAATCTCTTTTGCCTGGAGGAGCCTGTCCCTTTTAAGGGCTCACCTGATTAGTTTTAGCTCATACAGATAATTTACCTTAAAGGCAACTAAATTGGTCAACAAATACCAGCAGAATCCCTTCTGCTAGATAATGTAACACAGTAACAGGAGTGATCCCTCATATTTATAGGTCCTGCCCACATCTTAGAATTCTGCCAACCATAGCAAGAGAGCCTCAGATAAAAGTGGTGAGCCCTTAATTCTAGCACCACAGGATTAGTTCCCTAGGGCTGCCTTAACAAATTGTCACAAACTCGGTGACTTAAACCAATGAAAATGTGCTCACAGTTCTGGAGGCCAGAAGTTCAAAATCGAGGTGTCAGCAGGGCTGCATTCCCTCTGAAGTTTCTAGGAGAGAACCCTTCCAGCCTCTTCCAGCTTCTGCTTGGTTTGTGGCAGCATCACTCTGAGTTCTGCCTCTATCTTCATGTGTCCGTGTCCAAATCTCCCTCACCTTTTCTTGTGAAGGTACCAGTCATTAGATTTAGGGCCCACCCTAAATCCAGGATGATTTTATCTTGAGATCCTTGACTAATTATATCTGCAAAGACCCTGTTCCCAAATAAGGTCACATTCTGCAGTTTTAAGTAGACATGGATTTGGGGGAATATTATTCAACCTACTACATACAGGATGGTGGAAAATATCTTTTGGCTCACATTGCTGCAGAGGAAAGGGAGATACTTCTTTTCATACCAAAGATAGAGTAGCAGGCCTGACTGCTGTTGAGCCCAGGGCCCAGCCCTAGGCTGCCTGCTGCCTTCATGTTGACACAGATCCAAGAACCAAGTAGGTATAAATTATAGAGCTGGCTTCAGAGGCCCTACAGTCTTAGGATCCAGACACTTGGCAATCCCAACAACTTGCGTCTGTGCAATGACCTCCCATTGAGTGTTTCCTTGCAGGCTGCACAGGACAGAGATGGTGGTACCCATATGCGGGAAAGGGGCAGCTGACTTCAAGATTTTAAATTACAGGATGTTGTAGGTGGTCCATGTCTTATCTAGTCCAGCAGTCCTGAAATGTCAGACATGTGCCTCAGGCCAGAGCAAGACTAATGTATCAGAACTAGATGTACAGATACTGGATCTCACCCAGGGAGCTCTGAGGGGAAGCCCTGCTCACTGGGACAGCCAGGTTAGAGAACCATGCACAGAGGTCGGCCTGCCCAGGGCCGATCAGGCCTAGACTCCACCTCCGGAATCGAAGTGAAGATCTTTGAAAAGGGTAGAGACAAGCCTTCCCACTCCGTCATCATTAAGCCTTTCCCATTTTCCTAATTGGACTCAAAAATTAACTTTCTTTTAGAGTATCACATGTTCATTGAAGAAAATACAGATGAATAAAAAGATAATATATTTTTAGTCTTTTTTTCTATGCATGTGTACATTTTAAGGGAAGGTGACCTCTGTACATAGGGTTTTGTAAGCTCTTTTTTCCCCCTTAACATGACTCTTTCCATGTCATTCTTCTCACAAATAGCTAGTATTTATTGAGCAGTTACTGTGCACCAGGCACTGTATTATTTATATGTAGTATCTCATTTAATTTTCTCCACTGCTCTTAGGGAGGGTCTGCCAGTAGCTCTGTTTTTCTGTATAAGGAAAAGAAGGCTTGAAATTGTGACTTGACCTAAGCCTTGAAGCTAGTAAATGTGGACTCAGGATTCATACTGGGCCCGTCTCAGCCAGAGCCTAAATTTTTGTTTTTTAAGATTATTGTTTTTGGCAGAGACAGAGAGAGACAGAAAGAAGGGCGAGGGCCCAGAACAGTCTCTATAGTTGTACTTCATCAGTTTTTGACATGGTCTGTTCCACACAGGTGGGCAGGGGCCTTCTGCATGGGAGGCATGCCCCCTTGAGCCAGGGGCTGAACAGGGAGGGCGAGAACCAAACTGGGGGCCTCCTGCATGGGAAGCACACCACAGTTCAGCATATGGGTCCACATGGGCCGGGGTCGGGATTTGATCCTCGGTCCCCGGGGCCGCAAAGCAAGCACTCAACCCACTGAGCCATCCCAGCTTCCCCCAGAACCTAAACTCTTAATCACTGTACTCAAACTACAGGTCTTGCTATATGATTACCTTACTTTAGTAACTCCCTTCTAGTGTGCATTTAAATTGCTTGCAGTTTTTCACAATTCTGCACATTGAGAGAAGGCAGTCTCCATGAGCATGGGGATTTTTGTCTTTGTTCATTGCCATGTTCCTGGGCACTTGATAAATAATTTGTTGTACATATGTCCATAATTCTTTAAAACCGTATATACCCATTCAGGTTAATTTCTATCGGATGAATTCCCAAAGTGAAGTATTAGTACTTAACAAGATGACTTTAAAAGTTTTTTTTTTTGAAAGAATAAATGTACAAGGATAGTCAAAAACAATTTCGAAAAGAAAATAGTGAAGTTGAACTTGCTTTACCAAAAAAAAAAAAAGTAATGAAAAAAGAGAAACATCTAAAAATTGACCTCAGTATGTATAGAAACTCGTAAGACAATAATGGTATTATATTGTAGTAATTGTGTGATTTTTATTTTAAGATTTATTTTATTGTTTGAGAGAAGGTGAGAGAGATAAAGACAGAAGCGGGGAGGGGTCCAGAGCAGTCTCCATAGCTGTACATCATCAGTTTTTTGACATAGTTTCATTCCACACAGCCAGCTATGGGGCCGCCTGGGGGCCACCCTCAAAGGAGGTGGGAACCTTCGTTGCCATCCTGGCAGACACAGCTGGATGGTGGTCACTAATTGTACTGCAGTTCAGCATGTGGGCCTGCACTGGCCAGGTCAGGGTCTCTACCCCCGGACCTCGCGGTTGCAAGGCAAGCGCTCAGCCTGTTGAGCAATCTGGGCGTCCTGCTAATTGTGATTTTTGAACAAATCTTAGCTTCAGTGTCCTCATCTGTAAAATAGGGGTGATACCATATTCAATTTTGAGATGCTTTTTGTTGTTTTAATGTTTCTGAAATAGGGAGGTGTTTCACAGATGTATACAGTGTCTATTTCTACTCTGAAACACTTCCATTGATACTTATAATTAGAAAATGTGTCTTCGAAGGTTGTTGTAAGGATTAAGTGAGATAATAAAAACAAATTGCTTAGCACAGAGCCTGGCACACAACAGTGAATCCTAGCAACTCTGACAAAATTAAGGACGAAAGGATTATGGATGAGTTACAAGGGTGTTTAGATGCACATAACAGGGTCCAGCCAATACTGATAGGCAGGTTGTGTGTAGAGCACCGGGCTGTTAGCAGTGGGAGGCCCATGTTCCTGCACAGTGATGCCTGTAGCAACCCAGGCTCTCTCCAGCATAACTGTCTGCCATCCTTCACACTGGGGACTTTGTTCTGGTTGCCACTTGCCAGCCTGTGCTTCTGAGCAGGAAGGAGGAAGGGAAAGAGATGACACCCATGCCACTCACAGCCACCTGTGGCTGCTCAGTGCCAACGATGTATTTGACATTCCCTCATTTCTTCCCTTTTATAGGCTGTACGGTTGAGATTTACGAGGAAAATTGACTTTTTATTAAACAATATTGAGATTATTGGCTAACTTTTAAAAAAGTGAGATTCTCTTTATTACACTGTGCCCAATTCAAGATGAATTAGAGATTTAAAATTTTTTAAAGGCAAGAAAATATAAGTGTATTTCTATAATTTCAAGGTGGGAAAGGATTTTTCCTGCATGCTGCTAAAAGCAGAAACCTTAGAAGAAAAGTGTGATATGTTTACTTTACCTCTTAAAAGTTTGTCAGTATCACTTTAACAAAATAAAAGGCAAATGATTAACCAGGAAGATATTTGTAATATGTGACAAAAGGTTAACATTTTTATTAGTTCATACAGTGAACTCTTTACATATACTGATAAGCAAGAAGATGAATGTATGGTAGTAAAAATGGGCAAAGAAAAGTAACAGGCAATTTGTGAAAGAAGAAATACTAATGTTAGTAAACCTGAAAATGTGATAAGCCACTGGTAATCAAAGAAATGCAAATGAAGAGAATTATAAGAATGATTTTTAACCAATTTGGCAAAGATGGAATACTACCTTTAATACTCAGCATTGGTGATAATGTTATGAAACAGGCATCCTCAGTCTACACAGATAGTAGGATTATTAGTTAAGGATAGTTTAGTGAATTGTGTAGTAAATTCTAAGGGAATGTTTGTTGACTACTGACCTGGAGGAAAGGACTATTCCTCAGTCAACTTGCTCCTGGATCTCACTGATTCCTTTTTCTCTGGGAAAATCCCCTTCAACCTTTAGGGACTTCCCCTGTGCCCTGCTGCCAGGTAGGAGGTAGAAGGAGAAGGCAGCCAGCTCACAGGCAGGCTTTCTGCTACCACCTACCACCCACCACCCCCAGGATCGCTGGGCATCCTCCCAAAGGGTGAGGGAGGAGGACAGGCCCAAACCACAGTTTTTCCCTCATGTCTTTTACTGGAAGTCTAAAAGGTTGGTTTGTGTGAGAGAAGGAGGGTGGTGTATGTGTGAATCCTGCTAGTCAAGAGAGCCCTGTAAATCATGGGGAGCAGGCTGAACTGTCAGGACTCCCGTCCTTTGCTGGAAGCCACAGGGCTCCGGGCTAGCCCCAGGGACTCATTTCTCTGGGAGCCCAGAGCACCTGGGGCTTGGGGCGAGGTAGCGCCATGTGGGCCTTCTGGGAGGCTGGCCCTGCCTTTCCTCCCAGGAACCAGAGCTGGCAGGCCTTGGCATTCCTGCCTGCCTCTGTCCTCCTCCCCCCTGCTCACTGATGGTGTGTCCTGTGCGCTGCTGTCCAGGACCAGGTGACATTGATTGGCACATATATATTTCAGTGCTGACCATTCCCTTGATGTTGGAGACTTTCCATCTGAGAGGCCTGCCTGGCAAGTCCTCAGGATACCACCAGGTCCCTGGGTAGTTTCCAGGGACAGTAAGCCATGGCCGTTCTCATCCGCTTTCCCAGAAAGGTGCAAAGAGTACAAAGTCACTCACTCCCCCAGAGTTGGGCCACTGGCCAAAGTGCCTTCTGGTGTAGCCTGAGCCCTAGGAACAGAGATTCTG
>PVKE010007627.1:22615-50284 GCA_004027555.1 Craseonycteris thonglongyai
GAGAGAGAGAGAGAGAGAGAGAGAGAGAGAGAGAGAGAGAGAAAGAGAAAGAGAGAAGGACCCAGACCAGTCTTCATAGTTGTATGTCATTAGTTGTGACATGGTTTCATTCCACACAGGTGAACGTGGGGCCGCATGGGGCGGGAGCTGAACTGAGGGCCTCCTGCATGGGAGGGGAGAATCTTCACTACTATTCTGGCCATTACCAGCCAGTTGCACTGCTGGTCAGCATACGGGTTTGCATGGACTGGGGCTGGGATTCAATCCTCAGACCTCACAGTTGCAAGGCAAGTGCTCAACCTGCTGAGCTAATCTGACATCCCCAGATTTTTATTATTTCTTGTTTGAAGGGTTTACTGCTTATTATCAGTCCTCTTACCATGGTTTCTATGTTCTTGGGCTTCATTGTAATACTGTCTCTATTAATTAGCTGCATTTCATTATCACATCTTTTTTTTTTTTTTTTTACTCCTAGGATGGAGACTATATTCTCTGACTTCTTTCATGCTTGAGAATTTCTGCATGTTGTCTTTACCAAATTTTTGGACATCTTGGCTGGGAATAATATTTGTGGTTCATATTTTTTTTCTCTCAGAATTGTGTAAACATTGTTTCATTTTCTTCTGATACTGAATGTTGCTATGGGAAAGATAAGGGCAGTCTGAATTTACTGCCATGTAAAAGAAGTTTTAGTCAGTGTCTCAGTGTTGTTGAGCATTCTACATCACATTTTTGTGGAATACAGATATTTCAATCTTCAGATTCTGCTTTTCCTTTCATTTCAGGGGAATAGTATGTTATTTATCTTGGAATTTATCTTCTATTCCATCCTCAACTTCTCTACTTCAAGAACACCAATTGTCCTATTGTTGTATCTTTGTCTTGTCACAGTCATGCACCCTGTAACAACATTTCAGCCAATGACTGACTGCCTATAAGATTATAAAAGGGGAAGCCGGGATGGCTCAGTGGGTTAAGCACTCACTTTGCAGCGCCGGGGACCGGGGATCAAATCCTGGCCCCGGCCCATGCGGAACCATATGCTGAACTGGGAGCTCCCCCAGTTCAGTTCACTCTCTGTGTCTGTCTCTGTATCTCTCTCTCTTTCTCTCTGTCAAAAATAAATAAATTAAATTAAAAAAAAAAAAAGATTATAATGGAGCTGGAAATTTTCCATCCCCTAGTGACATCATAGCCATCTTAGCGTGGTAGCACCACATTACACAACTACTTACCGTTGTGTTGTTGTCTGCAGTATTCAGCATGGTAACATGCTGTACAGGTTTATGGCCAAGGAGCTATAGGGGAGTAGAATTTATCACCTTAAAATATGTCAGTTTTCATAACGATTATTTTAAGTTGGTTAATTTTAAGACATAGGAGACATGGGAGAAGCCAAAGTAGAAGTTATACTTTGTAAAAGACCCTTACATCTGTAAAGGAAACCTCCATTTATAAAGGTATCTCCCTCATTGCACCAGGGAGATGGGGAGACCTTGTCTCTAGACACTTTTATCAATGCAGAAGTCATGGACTTAACAGCCTTACCCTGGCTCACTGTGCCTTTCCCCACAACCTCGCTTTCATGCCTCCCACCCTCAACATCTCCCTTTGTCTTCAGCTGAAGATGGTATTTAAAGTGGTGGCTTCGGCCATTTTGGCTACTCAGTTTTCCTGGGTTTCCCATATATATAGGAGGTATATCCGGTATATGTTATTAACCTGTTAATCTGTCTTTTATTGCAGGGATGTGTCAGCCAAGAATCTGGAAAGGTAGAGGAAAAATTATTATACCATATAACCTATGTGGGTAGTAGGTTATACCATCTAGGTTTATGTAGTGCTCTCTGGGATGTTCACACAATTACGAAATTGCCTAATGAGGTATTTCTCAGAACGGCTCCCTGTTGTTAAGCAGGACATGACTGTGTTTGCTTTCATTTGTCTTTTCCATCTGCATTCCCTGTGGTTTTCTCAAACCTTCCTTTGTCAGTATTTTTATTTTAAATTATTGGCAGGCTTTTGTTCTCTGTTCATTATAATTTATTTTTTAGTTCTTCAGTGATACTGTTTTGGCCTTTTCTTATAGTAAGTCTGCATCTCCTTCTATCTCACTTTGTTTCATAATCTCATCTTTGAACCGTCTTCATTGCATCGATGTTCTGATTAAGTTATTCTACAGTATGAGGCAGTCATGAGGAGTTATGTCAGTTTCAGCTGACATCTTTGTCTCTTACACGGTCGGCCTGCTGTTTCTTTTCCGGTTCATGCTAGTGCTGTCTGGTACTGTTGACTCTAAAATAAGACAGTGACTTTCTTCCCACCACGTTGAGGAAGGTTTGTCCCCACGCCAGTGACAGCAGTGCTGAGAGCTGAGTGTTTGTGACCTGTTTTTCGTAGCCTGAATGAGTGGTGACTGTGCAGATGAGTGGGAGAGATGAATCTGTCCTCTGTTCTGGGATGTGGGGGTAGTGACCCCAGTGGTGTGGCTCAGTCCACTATTTAGGAGATGGTCTCCATTTCCGTGGAGGGGGAGGAACACTCAGTGGAATTGGATAATTTCTCCAGTTCTTTATGTGGCCTTGGAGCCCTTGACCATGAATACTGGGAATATATTTCCCTCAGAGAGAGTGAGCCCATTGTTATTCTTCCCACTTCACCTGTTGGGTTTGTTTGTGTCTTTTTCCCAGCAGCTTTTCCCACTACTCCTACATTGCCGAGGGAAAAGGATGGGTGGCACTTTGCCGCTCTGCAGATGTGGGGGAGGTTAGTGAGTAGTCTCCCGGCTCTGCGCTCCTCACTATGGCTCTCATGCTGGGCCAGCGCTCATAGGTGAGCCGTAAGGGCGCCTTCTGCATTCCTTTCCTTGCTTCTGGTTTTGATGTTATTGTGTCAGAGTTTGCCTGTTTCCTTGTTTGGCTGCTGTTGGCACCCATTGTGTGTATGTGTGTGAGTATGTTTGTGCCTTTGTACTATTTTTTAAAATTCAGATGTTAATTATTGGGGTAGGAAAATTGTGATGACATTTCAATTCTCTATCTTAACTCAGAAATCTTTATTTTTGTATAGTGTTTCAACGTACTTTATCTTCCTTAATACTCAAAAAATTCTGCAGGTTTATTTTTCTCTTTCCAACCCAAAGAAACAGACTTGGTGAGATCGGTGAGCTACTTGGCACTATTACAAATGGGGCTTTCCATACCAAGTCCATGGTCCTTCTGTTGCCTAAGTCAGGGCTGCCCTAGTTACTAGCATCCACTGTACTGAAGACAAATGTGAGACTTCCACCTCTGCCCTGAGGCCTAGCTTTACCTTTGTCTGCAAGTTTCAGGGATTTTTATACACCTCTCCTTTTGGGGACTCGGAAATGTTGCCCTTGGACTCACCCAGAGCCATTGGCCTTTTGGAGTGTCCACTGGGGAGATCCTGGTAGGCTGACAATTCCCAGCCTTTGAGTGGAGTGGGGTAGGACTGGAGAAAGACCAATCTATTTGAAGGTCTTCTGCAGAAATGAGCTGTTGACAGAGAGAACCCCTGAGGGGTGGGAGCTGCCCGGTCGTAGTCCTTCATGCTCCCAGCCCTAGAGGATGTGCTGAGACAACAGGTACCGTGCTGTCTATCCCAAGAAGAATGTGAGAAGTAGACACTTCTTCATATTCTTTGGATTTCAGGTGGGAGAAGATGGTTGAGGATAACACTCAAGATGATTCACTGAGGCCAGTCAGTAGTGGGGCCAGTGCTGAGAGCCATCACTCCTGTCACTATAGCTCCTGCTCCTGCTCACTGCACTTATTATCCACTCCTCCAATCCCTGGTATAGTCAGCCTTTTCTCAAGTAAGCGCTTTGTAAAAACCCAGTTCAGACCCCAGCTGAAGAGCTCTAGCCTTGTAATTCGCTGTGCTCCCACATAGCCCATACTCTGAGGGGGCACAGAATTGGCATAAGTGGGTAGGGTTTCAAACACACGTCTTACCCATTTCCTGTGGCGTACCAGTTGGCCTTGGAAGCAGTTGTGCCTTCACTAAGTTTGTCTCTGGAGTGCTTATCTTACCTTTCATGTGTCATTCCTTGGCCAAGAGGAATGTGAAGGAGAACGGGGTCCCTGCTCAGCTGGCGTCCCGGGAAGGGGGTGGGGCTCCAGCAGCTCCCAGGCTCCATGGATCTCTGTTGCCTCTGGCATGGGGTGTCACTACTTTGTCACCCAAAGAGAAGTAAATGTTTGCTCCTCTGTGAGGGGAAGTTGAACATAGAAAAAAATGCATCATGGTAAATCCAACAGTCAGATACATCCACAGGACAAAGTGCTGCTTCGAGGATAAGATACTTCTAGGCTAAGTGAGGGTGTCACCTGTCAAGGCAGGTGAAATTCTCATGTAGGAGCCTCGAGGATGGTAAGGAAACTTCTGAATTTCCACAGAGGGTCTTAGAGCAAGCATTTCTTGCTGTTTTTCTCATAGGATTCTCTCATAGGTCTTTCATTACCCCTGGAAAGTTTGGATCTGGCGCCTTGGAGTCAGCTAAGGCACTAAAATAATTCTTTGAACCCAAGCCAAGTGAACAAAGGAGTGGAGAGACTCGTTTCCCTTTAGTGGGAGAGCCTGGTCCTCTGAGCCAACAGCACACTCAACCCATTGTCCCTTCATACGCTGCCGCACATGCTCTTCTTACCGTTCCTGGAAGGTGTCCTTGAGGGCGGTTGGCTCAGCTCCCTGGGAAGACTGGAGTGGCTCATGGGGTGGCGGGGTGGAGGGGAGCACACCCATTTCTATGGGCTTCCTCCTGTGGCTGCTGCCCAGCCTCACCATCCATCCAGATGCACCAAGAGCTGTATGTGTTTTCTTCCTCTCTTCTTTCTTTCTTAAAACAATCTTTTATAAACACTTTTTCCCTAAGAATAACTTATAGTTAAGAGGGGAAAATATCTTCACTGAAGCAGAAAGCTCCCCTTTTGTGTCTGGCACAAGTCCAGGGTCACTGGATTTGAAGTGTCTGTAACAACTCCTAGGTCCCTTGACCAGGACTTCTTACAGCCCTCCTGTTGTTCTTAAACTCCCCTTACTCTAGGGAGTGAGTCGTGTGAGAGTGTTGACCAAGCAGGAAGGCTCTGCTTGCTGAACCTACTCACCCACTCCAGGCTGCCATAGAAGCCATGCTGAGCGCCACTAGGTCAGCAAAGAGCAAACACTTACTTCTTCAGTGTTGACCTTAACACGAATACCCACCCAGGTACAGCTAAAATCACCACGCATGTCTCATACTTGAAGTATTTTTATGTTTGTGTTTTCTGATGTTTTGTAGTTGCTGCAGATAAATTTGAGAAATATAGCTGAAGTCCAAACAGTTGTTTTTGTTGAAGTGATTCTACAGAAGGAACCTACAGAGCTCTGCCTGCCTCTCAGGCGTACTTGGGGTTCCCCCACACAGGTCTTCCGGACATCGCAGGCCCAGATGGAGGGTGCTTGCTGGGGTTGGTAGACATTGGAATGATCTACTGAGAGACATGCAGGATTTCATGGATCTCATTGGAACCCAGGATGTGTATATTTGTGTCTTCATCCAGCAGGAACAGTGGTTACGAGTGCCTTGGCTTTAGTGTAGTTCAGACCTGGCTTCAGTTCATGAAAAATTCAGTTTCTGCTTTTGCTGCTCTACTTGCTGGCTGTGGATCATGTTTCCTAATCTCTGAACCCCAGGCTCCTCATTTAGTAGATGGGGATCAGTGTCCCGACTTCTCTGAAAGGAATCTGTGACTGTCAGTGCTTACTTGGCAAGGTGCACATGGTAATATGAGCCACTGTCCCCACCATCTCTGCCTCTCCTTTCCTAAATCCATGCAGCTCTTCGTTTTGACAGTCCAGCACGTGCCTGAGGTATATGAGTGTGGTCAGGTGTACAGCTTACTTTGTACAATGAGGTTTAGTCCTCTGGGCCTAAGATGTATCCTGTGTACCATAATTCAACTTTTGGTTCTTAGTGGAGATTTGAGAGCTGTTAGTTTCTGAGTATCACTTTTATAAACCATCATATTTGCTGAGGCCTAATCAACTATTTGTATGAAAAGCAATGCTTTGTATCCAGGATTCTGTGCATGCCACATAAAGCCTGGAATGTCCCAGGTGTGTTTGTGGTTGGAATCTTGTGTGATATGTGTGCCACAGGCCGAGAGTAAAGTCAGCCACAGGGGTATTTCTGATCATTCCTGTGGCAGCTTAATATTTGGGCTGAGAGGGAGACCAAATCAACAGGAGGAACCCTGTTGATTTGGTCTTATAATGATAATGGCCATGTTTTGTTGAGTGCTTTCTGTGGTTCAGGCACTTGGTGACTTGTCATAGCTCATGCCATTAAATCGTCACAATAATCTAATGTAGCTGCCGTTGTATAGATGAGAAAACAGGTGTAGAAAGAAGCTAGGTAACTTGGCTAAGGTCACTTCAGGTAAGCAGCAGTGCGGAAATTCGAGCTAGGGTCTTTCTGACACTAAAAGTCATGGTGAGCTGCATCACGGCTCTGGGTGACACTAGAATGTTGACACTGGTTAATAACTTGCCCAAGGTCATACAGCTGGTAAGTGACAGAGCCAGGATGCAGACAAACCACTCGTAGTTCCTATGTCACAAGCAAAGGCCAGAGATGGGGGTTGTGTGTGTGGAAACAACTTCAGTGACTGCGTTTTGGGGTCTGGATTAAATAGGGGGCTCATTTTCCCTTCCTGATACTTATTTCCCTAATTAAATTATAACTACTGAGGGAAATTATTAACAAATCACTATTAGTCCTACTCCCTTAAAGCTTTTGTTTTTCTCTGTTCCTTCTCAGTTCTTAACTGTTACATAATTGTTCTGCTTCTTAACACTAAACTCATGATTCTCCTTTTAGAGCTGCATACTGTTCCATGAAATCAGCATAATTCACTTGACCATAACACACCTTTCTGCCTATAATCTTTTTATTTTATATTATTTTTTTCATGATTTTTTTAACTTAAATTTTATTTATTTTTTTGTTAAATTTATTGGGGTGACATTAATTGATATCAATTACATTGTTTCCAAGTGTACAATTCTATATACATTGTCTATACATCGCATTATTTGCTCACCACCCAGAATCTTTTTATTTTTTAATTGCTTCTGTTAGTATAAATTCTAAAAGTACAATTACAGATTCAAAGAATTTAAATACTTCTGTTAACTTTCCAAGAGTCATGTTTTTTTATATAGCCACCTACTTTACTTAGTCTGTTGTTCAACCACACTAACATTTGGTTTTATATCTTTTTTTTTAAATCTATTTTGCTATATTTTAATAAGTAGCAATAGTATCATCCATCTTTTAAATTTGTATTGTTAATAAGCCAAAGAGACTGGGTATTTCCCATGATTTTTCCCAAATTTAATGGTGTATGTTATTCCCAGTCTGTTTTTTTCTCTCTTTTAGTTGTAGTATTACTCCTTTTAGATGTATATTTTGGAGAATTTCAAACATATACAAAAGTAGACAGAATAGTATAATGAAGTCCTATCTCCCTGTTGTTCAGTTTCAACAGTGACCAACTAATACCGGATCTTGTGTCATCTATACTCCATACACATATCCCTCGTTTATTACCTTGAAGCAAATCCCAGGTATTATTTAAGCCACAGTTATTTCAGTATCTGTAAAAGATAAGGACTTTAAACACAAACATAACCATGTAGTTTTTACTTTTTAAAAATTTAGTCTGACCTGTTGAATGTGTCCTTTTATTTATTTTTGTATCTTCTACTTGCATAAGAGGGACTTTTCTCGAAAGCCAGGCAGAGGATTGGAGAAGAGCTTTGATGCTGGCTGGAATCAGTCTGAGGGGAGACCTGTCCCGTTTAGAGGGTGGTTGATGGGTCAGCTCCCAGCAGACCAGTGAGTGGGAGGAAAGGTGGGTTTCTTAAGCCTCACCCTCGCCTGGCTTTTTGCTCTTGCAGGTTTATTTGTCACCATGAAGCTGCAGCACCCAGCCTTCCCTAGCTGCTTCCTGCTGACCCTGCTCAGCGTGTGGACAGCTGCTCCTCAGGCTCACGCCGTGTCCACGGAGACGTCCCCCATCAGCGCAGCCTCTTTCCTGCAGGACCTCATGCGTCACTATGGGGAAGGTGACAGCCTCACCTTGCAGCAGCTGAAGCTCCTGCTCGAACACCTGGGTGTGGGAGTGGACCGGGACAATGTTACCCAGCCCCTGCAGGGACAGAGGAACCTGTCGACAACGGTAAGGCTCCTGGCTCCACTCAGCACTGTCTCTGTGCGCTTGCTTCACAGCCCAGTCAGGCCCAGGAGCTAAGCGGCTCCAGGTAGGCAGGGCTGGGGCAGGACAGCCTTGATGACAGAGCAGAGAGGCCAGTTCTTCTTCCCCTCTGTCTGGATCAGCAGTCTGGTCTCCAGCAGCATCTTCTGCCCTCTTGTATGGGTGTTTGGGCGCCCTTACCAAAGGGCAGTGGCAAGTGGGGGTTGTTAGCCTTGTAGATGTGTCCTCACAGCTGTACGGGAGAGGTGGAGCTCCCAGGACCTAGAGCACTTCTAACAGAGTTTACAGTCTACAAAGCCCTTTGCTCACGCTCCCAGGTGAGCCTGCAGCACATTGAGGTGCAGGTGCAAAGTCTTCGTTCTATAGGAGAGAACACTGAGGGCCACACAGTGAGTTCCTGGAGGGACCAGGACTGAGGTCCAGGTCTTTTGGCTCCTGGTTCTCTGTTCTTTCTTCCATGTCATCTTGGCCCATCTGAGTCAGAGGGTATTTGAGGCAGCCAGATAATAAGTCAGCCAGCAACGGCTTTGTATCTATTCTGTTCCCTGTGCTGAGTATTGGGAGAAGTAGAGAAAATGAGTCATGTTTAGGGGTTTACCGTCAAAATGGGGTGCTCAACCAACCGAGAACAGAATTAGCCAATACTAAAACGAAGGGGTAAGTTCTGTGGGTTGGACAATCATTGCAGGATTCAGAAGTGAGAGTGTGTGCTCGGCTAGGCAAGCTGTGTGGGTGAAGGTGGCCTAGAGCTTCCACTTGAAGGAGAATGGAGTTGGGAAAGATCAGGGGCCTGTGTGGCCTGGGCATGAAGCCACACGAGCTTGGTGAGTGTCTGCGTCTGTGAGGAGGCAGCCTGGGGGGCTGATGCACCCTGACCCCCGAGGCTTGCCTGCACAGTGCCTTGAGATCAGCCCAGAAACTCCCTTGTCAGCACACCCAGACGCTGACTCTCTAGAGACAGACCCACATTAAACTAAACTCAGGTAAAGATTGATGTGAGTAAAGTATAATGAGAAGGAAAACTGCCGTGTTTCACAGGAACAGTGTGTGAGAACTCCTAAGGGGACTGAGTTTACGTGCACTTAACAGTCCACATATGCTCCATAGATACCAGTAGCTCTAGACAGGTATCTGGAATCTACATTTTAATGTAAGAGCTCCTTGGACTGTTGTGATGTGCAGCCAGATTTGCTATCTCATTACAGCTGTATCTTCAGGTATACAAATAACGTCATGTTTTCTAGAAACCACACTCTGGTCACAATGGCTGGAATTCAGTTGTTCCCAGAACCTCTGGGCAGCCATTTACAGATATTGTGCATCAGGTATTTTTTTTAGCCCAGGGCTGATCTCAAAGATTATTTATCAATTTTTCAAGTTGAAGGGACTACCTCGTCTCACCCCTTTAGGTTAAGATTCGCTGATACTTGAACAATTCTGCCTTCCCCCCTACCCCCCCCCCCTTGGAAGGCTGAATGATTTGCTTCTAGGGTAAGGTATGACTTGGGTTCTAAGAGGCTTTCTGCCTCACCTTTGTTTTAGTGCTTTAGTTCTGGAGCCCTCTTTGCTGCCCACAACTTCAGCAACCAGTCACGGATCGGGAGGCACGAGTTCCAGGAGTTCTGCCCCACCATTCTCCAGCAGCTGGATTCCAGGGCCTGCTCCTCCAAGAACCAGGAGAATGAGGAGAACGAGCAGACAGAAGAGGGGAGGCCGAGCACAATGGAAGGTGAGCTGGGCTGGGAAGGCCGGTCCCCTTGCTTGTCTTCCCATGGACCTCTGGGCGACTGCTAGTGTTGCGCGCTGTGTTGAACTGGTGGCCGTGTTGATCAACACCGGGCGGGTGAATTAGAGTCATGGCTCTTCTGGTATCTTTGCACTTACAAGACTGGTCCAGCGTGTTGTCCGACAGGATGGTGTGGCTAGCGAATACTAAGTGTTGGGCTCTTTGGCCACCCAACTGCGGATTGCTTTTTATGGCCTCTTTTCCCATTTTAGTTTTCATTAAACCACAGGGGAGCCAAAGCCTTAGTTTTTTATTTTAGCATTTAAGACCTTACAGGGGCTGCTCTCCTTCTCACCCTCCCCTGCCAGTACCGCGGCTCCAGCCACAATGGATTCACCATGGCCTGTGAGCGGACATGAATCCCTTGGGCCCGATTGCCCTTCTGAAACACTGCCACACTGGTATTCGCTGCCTGACACTTGGTACCCAGCATATGTTGCCTGTGTCGTGACTTCCTGTTTCCTCTCATTCTTTAACTCTTAACCTTTTGTGGTATTTTTCCTGCCTCCATCCAAAAGGTAAGCTTCTTCTGGATGTCAGCTTTGCTTTATTTTTTAGGCTTCTCCACAGCACCCAGCAAGAGGTAGACTCAACAAGTATGTCCTGATGGGTTGGTGATCTCTGTGTACCCTGATCATAGCTAAACTCAGACCAGGCCACCCAGGCAGCAGGGCCTCCCGACCATTAGTAATGGAGGCCCTCGTCTGTTCTTGTTCCTCCACAGTGTGGGGCTTTGGTTTCCTCAGTGTCTCAGTGATTAACCTGGCCTCTCTCCTGGGAGTCCTCGTCCTGCCCTGCACGGAGAAAGCGTTTTTCAGCCGTGTGCTCACTTACTTCATCGCCCTGTCCATTGGAACGCTGCTCTCTAACGCGCTCTTCCAGCTCATCCCAGAGGTGCAGTACAACAGACACATGCGCGTCTTCTCTCCCTGGGGCGTCGACAGCTGCACCTCCCCCGGCTGCCATCCCTGCTCCCACTCCCCACCCTGTGCCCCGAGGCACCCAACAGCTGCCACCCAACAAATTAACTTCTCCCTCATGCCAAGGGACACAAATGACTTCTGACTCTGGATCTCAAGGGCCTTCTCTCATTCCTGGGCACCCAGGTTTGCCTCTGTCCTCAGGTGATGTCAGGTGCAAGGCTCTTAGCATTTGCCCTCATGTCAGGCTTCTGTTGGCCTTCTGCCTCAGGACCTTTTCTAAGCCCAGTTCGCAGGGCTCAGGAGGAAGGCTGTAGCTGGGGGGGTCTCTGCCTTGCCCTCTGTACTTTGTACCTTCTGTTCTCAATAGAGGCCCTAGCAGTGCCACCAAGTTATCCATCCTCAACGAGGAGGAAGGTAAAGAGGTTACCACCTGGCAAGTAGAATTGGCCTAAAAAGGGTAGCGATCCTTTAAAAAACAAACAAGCAAACAAACAAACAAAAGAAAACCCAGCCATAATTCATAGCAAAAAAACAAACTAAGTTAATACCGCCAGGTGGAGGGCAGGGGCATTCCATCCTTCATGCCTTGCATCTTGACTTCTTCCTGGTAGGACTGACTTCCTGGTGCCCTTATTTGACTGTTTGGAAATGTTTGTTAATTTTGTTTTTTAATTGTGACCACTGAGGAGCTAAAAAAATAAGCTTCAAGTTGACAGTCTGCCCCCTTGTCAGCTCAGGCGGGGACATGCAGGGAGGTGGTTGCGGGGACTCTCCTCTGGGAATGGTGGCAGCCGCCTATCATAAAGAGCTCATGCCAGTGGCCACACCGCCTTTCCCAGTCAGGACCCTCAGCCAGAAGAGATGCCCGCGCAGGGCCCGGGCCTTGCCTGTTCTTTCTTCACAATGAGGGAAGAAATCTGGCTTAAGATGAACCATCTTGAGGTTGTCTCAGAATTCTGCATGAATCTAGCAAGCTCTTCTTGGGGGGAGGCCTCATCTTGGGCTATGTTTTTAGCTCCAGAAATTGAATTTATTGATTTTTTAAATAATGAAATTAAATGAAATGCCTTATTGTCTGTTGAATGGAAATGCAATAATTGCACATACCCCAGCCCTGTGGCTCACAGGGAGTGCCTCATCCTGGCTCAGTTTTGTCCTGACCAGAGTGTGTGACACTGGGAAATGGTAGAGGAAATAAATACTTTCTGTGGCAGGTGACCTTGGAACTCTGCTCTTTATACTGGACCCCTCAAGGCAGATGGAAACTAACAAACCCTGAGAAGTTAAGACCGGATTTCATGGGCTTTGGGCCTTCCTTGTTCTCCATCCCTCTGCCCTGCACACCCAACTGCCGTGTTTGGCACAAACCAGGCCACGTCCAGGCAGGCTCGCATGCGCCTGCACAGTACTGGTTGGATACTCTGAGCAAATGTGGCGGCGAGTGATGAGTGTCTTTCCAGACACTCTGATGTCCTATCACAGAGAGCTCTTGGGTCCAAAGTGTGCCGGGGCCGCCTCTGGCTAGACCTGCACACTTCTCGTCTGTGTGATAAGGCAGCACCCTCCCGGCCAGTTACACCCGCGGCAGGTGTGAAGGCAGCAAGGGCCAGAGCCAGAGTTCCAAGGCCACCTTCAATTCCTCTTCATTTCTTCTGAACTCATGAAGGAAATTTCGTAAGACTTGAATCGCTAACAAATTTTCTGTTTCTCTCTCCCTCCCTACTTGTCTCTCTGACTTTTCCTTTCTGTTGCCTTTGTTGATACCTGCCCAAAACTTCCTTGTTGCCTGCCCCTCTGCTCCCCCTTCTTTCCCCTAAATGGTGGTTCCTGTGCCATGGGGTGCTCGCCCTTGTCCCTGTCCTGGGTGGGGCTGGCTTCCCCCATGGCAGTGTGGGGATATGGTCTCCTCTGCGTGACCATCATCTCCCTCTGCTCCCTCATGGGGGCCAGCGTGGTGCCCTTCATGAAGAAGACCTTTTACAAGAGGCTGCTGCTCTACTTCATAGCTCTGGCGATTGGCACTCTCTACTCCAACGCCCTCTTCCAGCTCATCCCCGAGGTATGACAAGCCAGGGCTCAGCACCCAGGAGCACACCATCTCCTGAGGGCTGTGGGCACAGTGGGAGGAGCTGCCACTTCAATGGAAGGCAGAGAAAGGAGGTCCTTTACTTTAGCTAAGACTTAGGCAGCGCTAGGAGAGGCAGCATAGCACTGGTTTGTGAGCTGGGTTCAAATCCCAGCTCCGCCGTTGACAAGTTGTGTGACCTTAGGCAAGTCATTTAACCTCTTTGTGCTTCTGTAAAATGGGGAAAATAATGGGCCCGACCTCATGATGATGTTGCAAGGAGGGTTATGTGAGTTATTACTTGTAAAATTCCTGATGCCTAGAAAATATTCTTTAACTGTTGGTGGAAAGATGTAGTATAGTTAGATCACCTATGGCTCCCAATTTCAAGCTTTTGGTGCACACACACACATAAAATGTGTCAACAGAATCCATAGGTCATAATAAAAAGATCAGTTCTTCTCAGTGGGAAAAGTTAATCCAAATTAAATAGTCTGGTGTCATATACGTTGAAGCCACCTTTGTCCCCTGCACCCAGGTTAGTGAGAAAATCATCCATGAAAGAAGAGGGAGCTCAGTCTTTGTGAAGTCTGGTGGGCGGCCCTGGAGAACTTTCGTCTGATTTGGTGTAATCTCTACAGTAGATACACTGATGACAGTAAGCATGGGGCGAGGCGGCTCCCTGTTGGTGGTCTGACAGGCCTGGACAGAGCCGGAGTTGAAACAAAAAGATGATGCCATGTGCTTCTTATAGCACTTTATGTTTTCCAAGATGTAGTGGTGTGTTTTCTTAGTTGATTCTCAGATCAACTCTGTGACAGCAGAGTAATGTTTGATCTGTTACGGTGTCTGACTTGCACGAGAGCCCATATCCCAGAGGCCAGGTTTGTAGTCCTGAAGCCACGCTCTTGTCCTCTGCCACCCATCATGGCTTTTGGTGGAGAACGGTTAATTGTCTATTTTCACTCCACTTTTGCCGAAGGTGATTTGACTGTCCTAGAAAGTAAGTTGACCTTAAATGTGTTGTTTCTGCTCTAGAAAAGTGCACTAATGAGTAGAGATTGCACTTTGCCCCTTTAAAACAGAAAAGAAAACCACTTACCTTTTAAGCAGCCCAGAGTTCCTGGTACTTATGGTCACTCTTATCTTGGACTTATTCATGAGAAGGCTGGACTTTATTCAGGAGGCCTATTTCCTGTCAGAAAACTAAGGAGCAGGTCACCAGTTACCCCAAGGCCCCACCACAAGTCAGGAGTGTCGCTGAGAATGGAATTCTGATTTCTACTCCTGTGTACTTTCCAATGGATTCTCCCCCCCCCCCCCCATAATAAGTGGAATTTCCAGAAAGAACTCAAACCCCCCAAATTGACACGTGCAATAGTAACCCAGTCTGCCTCCTTGGCTTTGTGGTCACTGGGAGGTCTGCGGTCAGGAAGACGCCGCAGTTCCTAGTATTTAACTAAGGAGTGGATTTCCTATTTTAGAAAGAGTAATTACAACACTTCCCTTTGTTTTGACAGGCAGATAGATCAGCCAGAGACACAAGATAATGATGGAAATGAACACAAGTGTTTTCTCTTTAAATATGGGATTTGCCAGCAGAATCTGTCCTTGTAGCAAAGCACCAGGAGAAATGAAGACAGTCTCATTAAGAGTAGAAAACACGTCTAGGTTCTTCTTCTTGACAGTACAGTTCTAAAGGTGGTCTGTCTTTTGCATCAGAAACTAAGCTAGAGAGAACCTAGCAGGCCTGACGAGGGGACATTCGGGAGACATCAAGGTTAGCTTTCCCTAGAAGGCGATCCAGTAGATGGCAGTTACCCCAGTGAGCATGGCTCTTTCCCTTCACACAGTCAAGGAAGTAGATAAGAGACGAGAGGGGATTGGTGGAGACTTTTTCTTTTCTTAAACTCATTTTCTTTTCCTGGCTCCACAGGCTTTTGGCTTCAACCCCCTGGAGGATTATTACGTCTCCAAGTCTGCAGTGGTATTTGGGGGCTTCTATCTTTTCTTTTTCACAGAGAAGATCTTGAAGATGCTCCTTAAGCAGAAAAATGAGGTGAGGTGCAGTTGTTGGTAAAGAAGATACTGCCGGGGAATGCATCCATCTCCAAAATGCTTGTGTTGTGGCACCTTAGCACCCCTACAGTGGGGACGTGGGAGGAGTAAGGCCCACACATGTCATGAGCAGACACCCCATTTCACCTCCCGATACCAGCAGCGGGCGAGGGCACACCAGAGATCACATGTGGCCTGTGTGCCTTTTACTAAGCAGTAATTTATCCCCTCCGCTTTATTCTAGATTCTTTCTTTAACATACCTGTATATGGTTAGGAGACGAAAGAGGGGCTAGATATGGACATGCATTGGGTATGAAGTACGACCATAAGGAAACAGGGCCAATTATTGTAGTATAGTTCCAGATAGATACCCTTAGTGCCTAGTATATAGTTATCCCCAAAATAGGTAGTTGCTGAATTGACTACAATTATCCGTTGCAAAGGAGGAGCTCTAAATATATTGAGCGGTGCCATCTCACTGGCATGAGTGGTGTGCGCCTCGCAGTCACTGCTTTGACATCTCTCCTGTGCCGGGCCCTTGCATTTACATTGGCTCAGGTCTCTAACAACTTCCCCCGGGTGTCTGTGCCTGATACCTGCTTGTGTTTTCTCTGGTAGTAGGAGTGGGGTCTTCCCAGTGCTCAGAGCCCAGACTCAAAACGGAGGCTCAGGAAGCTTGGTGGTTTGGGTGAGTGTCTCACACGCACTGCTCCCTGTGTCCCTTCAGCAGCATCATGGACATAGCCATTATACTTCTGAGTCGCCTCCGTCCAAGAAGGACCAGGAGGAAGGAGTGACTGAGAAGCTGCAGAATGGGGACCTAGACCACATGATTCCTCAGCACTGCAGCAGCGAGCTGGATAGCAAGGACCCTGTGATGGATGAAAAGGTCATCGTGGGCTCGCTGTCTGTCCAGGTCAGTGGGCCGGCCGCCGCTGAGTGGGGGCCTTTAAGCAGTAATGGCCTTGATGACTCAGGCTTACCTTGAAGGTCTGTAATTCATCTTTTGACCTGGGGACCATGGGGATGGGATTTCTTGCAGGACCTGCAGGCTTCCCAAAGCACCTGTTACTGGCTGAAAGGCATCCGCTACTCTGATATCGGCACCCTGGCCTGGATGATCACCCTGAGTGATGGTCTCCACAATTTCATCGATGGCCTGGCCATCGGCGCCTCCTTCACTGTGTCTGTTTTCCAAGGCATCAGCACCTCGGTGGCCATCCTCTGCGAGGAGTTCCCACATGAGCTAGGTGAGCGCATGCTCCCCACGCCCCGTTCCACTTTGCTGCCTTGGCACCAGCACCCTTCATACGCCTGACTCCTCCCCGCACTTCAAAATGCTCATGGTAGTTAACGTAGTACGTTCACTGTGCGATGTGAAACCTAGCCACTAATTCTTTTTTTTTTTTTTAACTTTTATTTATTTATTTTTTTTTTATTTTATTTTTTTTGTTGTTTTTGACAGAGAGAGAGAGAGAGACAGATACAGAGACAGAGAGAGAACTGAACTGGGGGAGCTCCCAGTTCAGCATATGGGTCTGCACGGGCTAGAGCCGGGATTCGATCCTCGGTCCCCGGCGCTGCAAAGTGAGCGCTTAACCCACTGAGCCATCCCGGCTTCCCCTGCTAATTCTTGACAGTGGAGTGAATAGTTGAAAATTGGTCATTGAAAATGATACCGTTTTTTACAGGGTCACAGAGATGTTTGTTTCCTTTCAACCCCATATCCTGTGCTGTTTCCTCACTTACACAGTGGGGTCGATAGCAGTACCTGCCTCATAGATTATCATGAGGAGGAAAGGGAAAAGATAGTGAAAGGGACTCCTGAGTGCCATACACTGTTCTAAGTGTTCAGCATAGGTTATCTCTTAGATCCTGTTCATCTCGAGCCAAAGGCTGAGATGCAGGTTAGCAGTCTGGTGGGTGGAAGAAGTAGAAGAGCCAGGGGTTGTTGGGAGGCCCCTAGTTTTATCAGAGGGAGTGTAAAAAAACCTGAACTTTGGAGGCTCAGGGACTCAAGGTCAAGTTTTGGCTGTGACATTTATTGGCTTGTGGCTTTGGACAAATCACTTAACTTCTCTCCGTCTGTTCTGTTTTGTTTCCTAAAAATACTATTCATTCTAGTTGTGAGGAAGGAAGTTCCTCCTGTTTCACCATCAATCGAAAGAGAAATGAGGCCACTGCTGGTTGGTTGTCTGTTTTGCATTATTTTCAGCCTCCTGGCTGGACGTACACAGCCAGTTTTGCAAACAGAGACAGTTCTTAGACATGAAGATGACAGGTGCCTTCGTCTAGTCACTGTGGTCTCCTGTGTGGTGGGGCTGTCTTGATTTTCACCCAGACTTTATCCATAGTTTAAGCAGTCTGTCTCCATCATGCTCTCTGTGCCACGACCTAGTGTGACTCTTCTGTCTACCCCTCTGTCCTCCCCGCCATAGGAGACTTTGTCATTCTGCTCAATGCTGGCATGAGCCTCCAGCAAGCACTCTTCTTCAACTTCCTTTCCGCCTGCTGCTGTTATGTGGGGCTGGCCTTTGGCATCCTGGCTGGAAGTCACTTCTCTGCCAACTGGATCTTTGCATTGGCTGGAGGAATGTTCTTGTATATTTCTCTGGCTGATATGGTAAGTGTTTCATGGTTTATGCCATGTAGACAGAACTGGACTGGGTTATTAAAGTTGTCGGCATAGTTTGTTTTTGATAACAGCTTTATTGAGGAGTCATTCACATACCACACGATTCACCTATTTAAGGTATACAATTGAGTGTTTCTTAAGAAACACTCATTAGATTTTAAAGGATGAAAAGCTTATGTTACTGTCATTAAAGAAAATGGACTACTAAACTGAACTCTAGGGTCCTTACTTAAATACTTAAGTTTTCCATAAAACTTAATAAATATAAATATAAATAGATATTTATAGATCAATGAAAACCATTATTAGCAGTGTCTAGACATGTACATTGTACTGTATCCGCTAATATTTGCTGTGGCCATTTATAATTTTGAGTTTGCTAGTGAAATACTCAGTTTGCCCCCACATCTTCTGTGTAACCAGCCTCATTTATTGGCATGACATGTTCTTTGATGTTTTATTTTCATGAATTGTTTTCCATGGCCTTAGAAAATAATATTTTTAATGAGATGATGAGAGTAGACCACCAAGATCCAGCCTTACCCATGGGAACATTTTAGAATCCCTCCTCTCTTGTGGGGTGCCCTCCCCATCGTTAGGATTTGTTTGCAGTACTTGAACTAGAAAGTCTCCTCATTGTCACCTGCCTTGCTGAACAATAGTGAAGTCATCATTCCAATCTCTGAACCCTTACACAGTTGCTCAGTTTCCCAAAGAGGTAACAATAATGTTTTGGTAGCAAAAAGATCTTTTCAAGTGTTTTTAAGGATCCCAATAACACGTTTTTTTTTATCTAAGTGGCTATTTTTAGCTAACATCTGAATACATCCAGGTCTACATACATGGATAGTACTTTGTTCTGCCTCAATACTAGTAAAGTACAGTTGGCCCTTGAGCAAGGGGTTGAACTGCGCTGGTCCACATATACATGGATTTTTTTCAGTAAATACCTGTACTGTTTTCAGTCCATGGTTGCGAGTTCTCGGGTGCAGAGGACGGACTGTGTGCATTGTTCTACATCCCTTTATGTCAGGGACTTGAGCATTCATGGAACCAATCCCCCATGGATAGTGAGAGACAGCTATGTTTGGGGGAGTCAAAAGTTACACATAGATATTTAACAGTATAGGGGTCAGAGTCCCAACCCCTATTTTTCAAGGGTCAGCTGTAGTGGTAACCACCTTAGAGAAAGGCCATTACGTTCGAGTTCTAGAGGCTATTGCTGTTAATTTTCTTTGTAAACCAATTTTTATGTATATGCTGGGGATGCCAAAAAACGTATATATATTGTAAGAGATGTTACCTATGTGTTACTTTTTGAAGTTGAATTGAATTACAGTAGCAATGTGTATGTAGTATGATGTTCATTCAAAAGATGGCATTAATTAAATGAATGCTAGCGTCACCATGCAACAGGCAAGATAGTCAAAGAAAATCGCAGAAGCACAGTTGTCATTTAAGGAGTGCAAGACCCTTTTGAAGTGGTATTTGATATTTAAGAACATTGTGAAAGTGCAGTGACAATGGCAGTGTGAGTGTGCCACAGAACCTCTAAGACGCCTAACAACTGCACGCATTCATGGTAAGTGTGAGGCACATCGTAAACTGAAACGGCATGCATAGTGATACAAGTGGACACTTCGGTCATTGTTGCTCAAGCAGTAGTTCACTGTAATCAGAAGTGTCTGGACGCTGATGGTAACCACTTTGAGCCCCTCTTGTAATTGCAGAAGTCAAATGTGACTTCTATTCATCTTTTGTTATCTGTATATATTTAATATTCAATTTAATACAGTTTTTCTCTTTCTTAAAATGTGTAAACATTTCTTTGGCATCCTCTATATATCTTAATTATATGTTACATAATTTTTGCCCCAATAATATTAATAACTATTACAATATTCATATACTGTTAGCATTATAATAAACATTAATATAATAAATATGATAATATCTATATTGCACTGAATTCCCCTGGATGTACAAGGTTAGGAAAAGAACTGTAGCTGTCATGTTTTTCTCTTCGTTCTCAGTTTCCTGAGATGAATGAAGTCAGCCAGGAGGACGAAAGGAAGGGCAGCACCTTGGTTCCTTTTGTCATCCAGAACCTGGGCCTCCTGACGGGGTTCACCATCATGCTGCTCCTCACCATGTATTCAGGACAGATCCAGCTCGGGTAGGGCCCTGCAGGAGCCATGGGAGTAGCAGTCGGGCCCCCAGCTGCCTGTTCTCTGACCTTAGGACTCAGCATCCACGAAGCACCTCCGGCGATGCAGTTATATTAAAAGCCGTGACACGGACTGTATTCCTGCACTTACATGTCAGCTGTTTTTAAAATGCTCTATCCTAGTAATAAGCTGCCCTGGTTGGCAGTGTCCAGGTAGCACCTCTGTCCCTGTCCTCTCTCTTCTCAGAGTGACTCTGGAACTTGACCGCAGCTTAGAAGACAAGCCTAACCTTTTTCTCTAGTTATCCTGGCCTCTTTCTCTTTGAACCAGTGCTGAGAGCTTTTTTAATCCTTTGCCCCACAATGTAAAAATAGAGGCAGCAGTCATAGCCTGGTTAGAAATATCAGGAGGTGAGTCTGCAGTTTGGGGCCCATGAATCTAAATGTGTATCCTGGACCTCAAAGAGTACTAAAAGTTGGAACAGATGAGTAGGGCAAGAGGGGTCCTTCCGAGTGAGAGGGGAAGTTGAACTGGTGGTGTGTGTCCTGTCCTGGTGGTTCCTTGTGCCCACCGGGATGTGGCATGTTGATTTTGTGGCTGCACCTGGTGTTTCCTGGCCATCTAGGCAAGCTAACATGTAGGTTCAGTTGCCTGAACCTTCCCTTCTTTCTGAGTTAACACTAAGCAGAATGGAGGGCAGAGATGGGAAACCTGCAAAACAACTATTTTCGCTGTGATTTCCACCTCGCCTTTCCCACTCCCACCTTCTGAGACTTCTTAGATGCTTCCCTAGAAGCACGTTCTGAGCACATTTGCAATTCTGTCATTTGAGGGGAGACTGCACAAATTTACCTCCCCTGGCTAACACATCTGCTGCGAAGTGGCAAGCTAACTTATGGAATTGGAGTACAGCCTGTACTCTTTTTGACAAGGGCAACCACAAAACGAATCAATGCAGGCAGCGTTGAGGATTTGCTAATTGCCTAAGTCAAGTACAAATACTAGAACTCTGAGATGTAACGTCCAGAATGGGGGTTGGGCTCTGCAGACATTTGCAGAACAGAGGACCTACCAATTACGCTGCACATGGCTTTTAAACGGCGCTGTCTTGATTACCGCCATCCTGCCTCACCTCAAACAAGAATTGGCAAATCCTATGTTGAATTGAATAGTAACTGCTCTGACTCTCATCAGAAAATGGATTGATAGACTTGTCTGTGAGACTGTAGGCCAGCCTCAGGTACTGTGGACCCCTCTCCTCAGAACTCTGGCTTCAAGGGGAGCTCATCTCCAGGTTCACTAGGTGAATTGATTTATTATTATCATATTGATAATGTGAGATTCTTTAGCCACTTTGGGGAGCCAGTCTCTCCAGAAGCCTTTCTTGTGGTGCCCACAGTTGCAGCCCAGGGGCTGTGTTCACACTGATTTGTGTGCATGACTGACGAGTGCTGGTTCATTGCCAACACCTTTGTGTTTTTCTCTTCTTACCCAGAAAAACTTCTTACTATACAGTAATTAAAAGCAGCCTCTATTTTGTTTTTTGTTTTTTTAAGTTTTTCTCCTTTTCTTGCCTGTTGACTAATAGATTTGAGAATAGGAAGGAAAACAATTTTTAAGATTCTAGATGAAATATCAGGACTGACTCCTCTCCTGATAGGATTATGGTCCAGTTTTACCAAAGAGCCAATTCCTTGAATTGTTGGAATCTTAACTTTTTATTATGTTATCATTATTATTATTGTTATTGTTACTGTTTTAAAACAATCCTTTTGTCGTTTCTGTTCTGTTTTTCTCAAATTGCTTTCAGGAGCTAGCAGAAAATGACGTTCAAACTTTAAGACTTTAGAAGATTTTGCTTTCCTTAATTCACATTGATGTATTACATTTATAGTTTCAGCATTCCCTATAGTCATTCCTTATAAGCACCATTATCCTTGGAGTAAAATACAAAGAGTTAGTGGGTTTCTAGTTTTAGAAGAGCTCAAAAATGTAATCTCTAACAAATTAAAAAATAAAATATAAATAGTAGGGTGCTTTCCCAAAATACACATAGGTATTAAGAACCTCCCTTTCATAGACAGCTGCCTCAAAAGGAAATTCTCTTTAAACTGTAATTAGTCCAGAGGCCAGTACTGGCTGGAACTTAGGAGGGGGAAACACTCAAATGGTATAACTGATTTGATGTTGCCATTGGCAACAGACTTGCCTTGCAAGCTGAAAATGTGGCAACTTCTTTGGGACTTTTATGTATTGAATCTGCAGTTTTAAGCATTTGTACACATTAGAAATCTGAGGAGTAGCGAGTTTTGAGGACTCTTCCACCTCTGGCATTCGCATCTTCAACATCTCTTTTCTAAGATGAACCAGCTCCTATTACCAGTAACAAGGAAAGCCTGTGCCAGGGGCTGGAGCAGTGAGCAGGGGCAGGGTTCTGCTGCTGACCCTCGCCCGGGCTTCCTGTCGCCTTCCATCTTTGCCCCAAAGGTCTTTGGTCTGTTTCTAATGTCAACTTGGGGCTTTCCCACATTGGTCCTTTACCCTGGGTTTAAACAAAGAAGGCTTCTCTGTCTGGGTATCCTAAGACCTGTTTTTAGTAAGTCCTCTTCCAAAGAGATGGTAGTATGCGGGAAATCTGCTTTTAAATGAAAAGTTGTCTGATTTTTGCAAGAGGTTAGGTTTTTATTGTTCCTATTTCCTTTTACAGTTCTGCAGTTCCATCACAGTATTTTTTTAAATAACTCAGGAGCTATGAGAATAATTAGAAAAGAAAATAACTTAAGTTATATGGATTTTAAATGTTTTATTTGTAAGATTCTATAAATAAAGCTATATTCTGTAACTGTCGAATCCCTTGTGATCTTTTGCAATAGTATGGGTGCAGTGAAGCCTGTAAACACTAGGTGGCGATGGTGACTCACTGACGTACAAAGCTTTGTTTTATTGGCCCAGCTTACATTTGAAGACATTTTAGAAGGAACCTTAAATATGCTCACTTTAAATAATTATGCTCATTCTAAATAATTAGAAAATGATTACTATACCTTCTGTGGGGCCTGTGACTTCACTGGTGTTGCAAGATAGAAGAACTGTGGTATTTCCTAAGAAGAGCTTTCCATCATACTTTTCCCCTGTGTAAATTCACAATTTGAAACACTTGGTTCATTTAAACCACATGTCCTGTATGTATTAAGGGGAAAGTTCTGTCATAAGACTTGAAATCCTAAACCTTTCCTTTTTACTCTTCAGTCATAGGGCCAGCGATCTGTTGTTTTCCTTTGACAATACATATGAGCAGTAAGGTAAAAATTGAGTTTATCTCACTACTACATATATTAGAGATTTCCCCAATGCTCATTGCTCAGTCCTTCCATTTTTTAAAAACTCAAGAATAATATATTAAGGAATGCCAGAATAGCTCAGCCGGTTGAATGCTTGTCTTGCAACCATGAGGTCGGGGATCCAATCCCAGCCCTGGCGCCTGCAAACCCATATGCTGAACTGTGATGCAGCTGGTAACTGCTGGGGTGGCTCAGTAGTGAAGGTTCTTACCTCCCATGCGGGAGGCCCCCAGTTTGGTTCTCGCCCCCGGTTCGGTCCCTGGCTCAAGGGGGCATGCCTCCCATGCAGGAGGCCCCCCAGCCCAGTTCCCACCCTGCGCAGCCCCTGCCCACCTGTGTGGAACAAAACTGTGTTGTGAACTGATGACGTACAACGATGGAGACTGCTCTGGGCCCTCTCCCTTCTCTCTCTGTCTCTCTGGCTCTATGTCTCTCTCAAAACAATAAAATGAATCTTAAAAAAAACCAACAACAATGTATTAAGTGGTTCATATTGGGCTTTTAAACTGCATTAACTATAGTGGACCACTACCTGCTGGCGTAGCTCAAAATGACATTCAGTCCATGCTTTCACTTGTGCTACTGCTGAAGAGTCTCCCCAGGCTGGGATTGGTGCGCCCCTGCACACACCTGTTACTGGACTTGCATTGTGATGGCTGTTCTTTATTCACCAAGTTCCTTCTTGGTGGAGCTATATCTTGTTTCTGTCTGTGATTTCAGCACCTGCCACCCAGAAGGAGTCAATAAAAAGACCAAGTGAAGTGCCTGTAAGTCTGTGTGCACATGCTCCTTCTTTCCACTGGCAGCAACACTGTCTTTGGTGTTGGTTTTGCTTCTGCTTTGTTACTTGACCCTCCTTCATTTGGAAACAAGTTTGAGAGAGGTGAGTGTGGCCCGTATGGCACAGAGCTAAGCAAAGTATAAAGGTCCTTAGGAAGATTAAGACTAATCTTACCCATGTCTTTGTAATACTCTTAAAACAGCTAAGCTATTTAGAACATTTTTTTGGTGGCAGGAGAATGACTTATGTAGTTTCTGCACATTCTTCTTTGCCATTCGGTGATGCTGAGATCTGGTTTGAGCAAAATAATAAAGACACAAGGTTTTTGGTTTGGGGGTGGGGAGAATGCTCATCTAGTTTCAAGATTTTTGTATTCAGTCATCTAGTATGAAATACCTAGACTCATGAAGAATATGTTCAAATCCTGACAGAAGTGAATCCCTTTCATCATTCTAGAACAAAATGAATGGAATTCCATTTAAAGTAGAAAAAAATAGTTGTTGGAAAAGATCCATAGGGGCCCTTATCAGCCTTCAGCCAAGTATGTTTAGAGCTACCAGCCAAAAAACATTTTTCTTTCTAACATGACAAACCCTTCTTCCCAGATGTCTATTCAGGGTTTGTTTTAAATGAAGGAAGGAAGTTAACAGACTACCCTTCCTGTATAACAGCGATCTTTGACCTTGGCAGTGGGTGGGATTCCGAGATGGCAGCATCAATTATAGTTAAGGAATAACCCAAAGTGTTCTCATTCTGGCAATCATAAACCAAGAAGTAGTTCTTTTTGCCACCAGGCTCTGAACTTTTTTCTCTCTGTGTGGTTTTCTTATAAATCTTTGGAACCTGGAGGTTGCCTAAAAATAAACTTAGGGGAAGCCGGGATGGCTAAGAGGGTTGAGCGCTTGTCTTGCAGCCCTGGGGTCTGAGGATCAAATCCTGGCCCCAGACTGTGCAGACCCATATGCTGAACTGGGGTGTGCCCCTAGTTCGGTAAACTATATGGGAAAACTAATGACATACAACTATGGAGACTGCTCTGCCCCTCCCCACCATCTCTCTGTCAAAAACAATAAAAATAAATATTAAAAAAAGAATAGAGAAAGCCGGGATGGCTCGATGGGTTGGGCGCTCACTTTGCAGCCCCAGGGACCGAGGATCAAGTCCCAGCCCCGGCCTGTGCGGACCCATGTGCTGAACTGGGGAGTGCCCCCAGTTCAGTTCTCACTGGGGCGGACCCCGGCCCAGTTCCTGCCCTGTGCAGCCCCACGTCCACCTGTGGAATGAAACTATGTGGAAAAACCAACGATGTGCAACTATGGAGACTGTTCTGGGCCCACCCCCTTCTCTCTGACTCTGTAGCTCTCTCTCTGTCAAAAACAATAAATAAATCTTTAAAAAAAAGAATAAACTTAGGCAGTAATCCACGTAGTTTTTAAAGAAACACGCACGTGTGATAGCCATCAGGAAATTCCTTAGTAGAGGCCCCCCGACAAGAAATCTTGATGAAGTAATTCTGTGAAATGCACTCTAAAATATATATATTGTCCTGCATTTGGTACTTTTTGTTTTTGTGAACACATTTATATAATATGGGAAATGGGTTATTGTCTCAGTATGTGGGGAGGTAGGGAGACAACCAGAGGGGCGTCTGCCCTGGACTAAGGCTGTTCCTTCCCCAGGCTGGGGTGCAGAGAGCAGACTGAGGGGACAGGAGGTTACATGTAGGTGAGGGAGCATGTGAAGTTCTGCATACATCCTTGGGACCACGGTCCAGGCCCACCCAGTCAACAAAGCAAGAACCAAATAAGGTGCAACCCTGGAGCGTCAGCCACCACGTAGCCATGCAGGTCAGTGCCAGGCCTGATGGGCCAGCCCCACAGGGGCTCTGCAGACCCGGGGAAGGACAGGAAGCAGACGGAGCTGTTGGATACTTAGATGTAGCTGTTGCCCCAGTCAGCTACAGGGTATTTCCATTGGAAGCTTGAAAACTGCCTTGGTCTAGCTGATGGTAATATTTTTTTCATTGGAAATTTTAAGGTAGCCTTATAAGCAAGTTTAAATAAAAGAGTCTTTAGAAAAATGTTTATTTTAAGCTTGGTGCTTTTTTGAAGCAAATAAAGATAAGCAAAAATGAATGCAAACCAACTAGCTCAGTGTTCTGTATGAAAGAGCACAGGATCTTAAGTCCAAAAGAAAGGGTTTATGTCAATTCCATCGCCGACTATGTGAAATCTGATAATATATATAAACTCTCTGCACCTCAATGCCTTTATCTATGAGGTAGAAACGATCATTTCTGTACTATCTTCATAAGTATAATGAGAACTAGTTCTTTATAAATTGCAATTCTATCCCAGAGGTAATTAACATTCTGTTGTTTGGCTTCCTTTGAGAATCTGAAAAATATACGAGCGCTGTCTGGAAAAACTCTAGCCATTGTTCATATAATGAGAATGGTTAGATGGTTGGATATTTTCCAGACAGCCCTCATATGCTTTCCCACACATTTCTCACAAATATCCCAAAGCACTTATAAACATACTCAAAACTTTAATTTCATCTACAGTTGCGAGAAAAATAGAGAGGAAATGATTTGAAGTCTTTGCATCACATGTTAAGAACTTCTGCTCCAGACAAAAGTAAGATGATATTCATTCTTCAACAAATTGAATGAATGGATTCAATTTGAGTTCCAACTTGGTGCCAGATAGATTATGACAATGGCAGTGAACAAGACAGACAAAGGTGCTGTCTTTAAGGCGTGAAGGCAGACACAAAGAAACAAGTGCTACAGGTAAATTACCCTAAGGTAATGATGTAGAGCAGGGGTTCCCAACCTTTTTATATCCTAGGGTGCACTCTAAAATATCGGTAGGGCGGTGGGCACCAGCTATTTCTAAGGATATTTATTATTGAACAAGAATAAAAAATAATCAACAAAAATAATTTTAAAATAATAAATTTATTGTACAAATTATATACACACAAAGAAACATATATACAAAACGTAATACAAAGTAAATAAAAAACACGTATAATAAAATCATTTAAAAAAACATAAAACATAAAAAAAACCAATCTGTCAGTGTGATCTTTGGCATTGCATTTCATTGGCCAGTGCCTCGTAATTAGGTGAGTATGACGACAACCCTGTTAGCAAACAATTATTAAGATGCTCATCGGTAAGTCGAGATCTATATCGTGATTTTATTAAATTCATGTTTGAAAACAAAGATTTGCATAAATACGTTGACCCGAAAAATGATTTGATTTTATATGCCGCTATTTTTTAAAAATAGGAACCTCTCTTTGTCGACTATGTTCCATAAGTCCTCTGATATTAAGGATTTTAGCAAAATATCGTTCTTAAGGTTCAAAATTTCTAACTCTAGTTCTTTTGCTTTCCCCTGAACAAGGTCTGCAATACATGCAGCTAGTTCTATTACATTTATTTGGCAAGTAAAAGGATACAGAAGGAGACAATTGGCTCGATATTTGTAAACTGCAGAAATCTCTCTTCAAACTGTTTTTGAAGCACTTGCAGGGTCTCAATAAATAATGACACGTTTAATTCATTGTTACCTAGCATTTTCCTCATATATGGGAAGTGCACGAGAGACTTGATATGCAG
>PVKE010007628.1:0-50095 GCA_004027555.1 Craseonycteris thonglongyai
TGCATACAATAAACAATCTAGTTTAGAGGACAAAAAGGAATGACACAGCTCTGTATATACTGATATAGGGAGATAGCTAAGATATATTGTTAAAAAAATAAGATTCAAGACAGTGTGTACACTATGCTACCATGTATTATTTAAGTGATGATTAGATAGGTATATGTGCATGTATATCCATAGCTATCTCCGAATGGACTTAGAAATATATAGTAATATTAGCTGTCCCTGGTTCAGAGAACTAGGTGTATTGGTAACAGGGAGCTATGGTTTCTGTCACCTGCAACACAAAAAGCCCTATTCAACCCACTTATTTAATCCTTTACCATTTTCCCATCACTCTTGGATTAAGTTTAAAATCCTTCTCATGGCCTGCAAGGGGCTTTGTAACAGGACCCTCACCCACCTCCCCTGCCTCATCTTCAGCCTCTCTCTCTCTCTTTGCTTCGTCTTCTTTCAGTTCTCTTTCCCACCTCATGGCCTTTATAGATACTATTCCTCTGCCTGGAACACTCCTCCCTCCACCTTCATCTGCCTAATTTCTGGTCTTCAAGGCATCAACTTTGAGGTCACTTTATCAAAGTGACCTTTGCTATCTCCCTAGACTAGTGTAGATCCCTGCTAGATGCTGCCTGCCATGGCATCCCAAACTTTTCTTTCATTAGCAAACACTACAATTGCAGTTAATAAATTATTTGTTTGATGTGTTTTCCTTACTAAGTCACAAGCTAATGTCTGTCTTCATTACTTTTATACACATGCTAGTACAAAGCAGACACTCATAACCACTGACTGAAGGAAGGAAAGAAGGATGGAACGAATAAAGGTGGGAGGGAGGAAGTAAGTAGGGAAGGTAGCTGGTAAAAGAGAGAGGAGGGAAGGCAGGAAGTAAAAACCAAGACGGTGAAGCCCATTGTAAAGAGTTATCCCTATGTGTTCTTCATTAGTAATTAGTTTGTGGACTTACTAGTCTTAGATTTATTTGAAAATTATGTTGTTAGCTTTATAACCTTAGAACTTACAAAATTTGGTTACTTTGCCTTATTGTTTAGTGAAAAAGAATTTATCGCTGCCAATGGCTATTGTTTTACTTTAGCCTAGAAGTCATGTTATTCTGAATATTTCTTCTTTTACAGCCAAGAGGTGGTAGCTTTTAACACAGATGGTAACGATTGATTTCTTTTATGAGTGGGAAGACATTTCAATATATACATGTTAGAACTTTAGGCTATTTTAAATATTCTGTATATTTTTACATTGATGCTGCTATGTTTAAATATGAGTCACAGGGTTATTTGAGTGTATTTAAAATGAAGTCAGGCTTCTTCCCCAGCCTCCAGGGCCCTGAATCAGCTGGCTGCGGCCCACCTTTCTGCTCCAGCCACATTGGCCTTCCCAAGCCAATATCATCTCCCTTCAAAGCCCTGCCACCTGTTATTTCTTCCTGGAATGCTGTCCTCATTCAGGTTTCTGCTCCAATGTCAGCAGCTCCGAAAGAGCTTTCCAGATCCTTCTATCTAAAGTAGCTCCACCCAGGAACCTGACAGATGTTATGAGGCCTGAAAGCTTATATAGTTTGAGAAAAAAAAAATTATGAACATAAAAATTTGTACAAAAGTGAACAGTTATTTAGAATAAGAAAAGACAAAATAAAAAAGCTGACACATCCAACCATTAGAAAAGCCAGAAAAAGAGCATATTTTATTAATTAACTGTCTGACATAATACTTTTCTACCCTACAATTTTGGCTACATCCTCTGTGATCAGCTCTTCATATGACAATGATGGTTGATATTATTTTCTATATAGTGAATATAAAGATAATTCAGTTTTTAGTGTAGTATCATTGATTTACATGTGTTTTTAGTTAGCTTAGAAAAGTGTTTTTTGTTTCACTACACATTATTGATCATAGCATGTAAATTTTTAGGACTCAAAATTTGAGAAATCTCTGTTAGGCTTATTCATGTATGGGCTCTAAGACTTTAAGACATTTCAAGTTTTTTTTTTCTGTTTTGGGGTGCATAGTGTGTGTGTGGTGTATGTGCATGGACATGTGTGTACATGTGCCTTCACCCCAACCATTACCATCCCTCCAGAGGGCTCCCTCAGAAGGGGCCTGCAGAGAAAGAGCTCTGAAATTGAGCTTCATTAGATTTAAAGTCAGTCAGTGCCCCTCCGTCTCCACTCCCCAATGACACATTATTACTTCACTTGGTTTTCATTTTCCTCAGCACTGAACACAATCTGAAATTATCTTAGTTATGCACTTGCCTGTTTACAGACTGCCCTTCCCCACTGCAGGGTAAGCTGGCACGGAACACGGCCCTTGACTTTCGTGCAAGCTGTGCTTCCAGAGCCTCCCACAGGCTTGGCTAGGAGGGAGGCTCACTCACTTGTTGAATGAGCGACTGAATGAATGTTAAATTGGCTTAAATATCAGTTTTTACAATGTGTTCTTGGAATTTATGAGTGTTGATCTTTTCATGAGCCATTTTAATGAAACTTGATTACATACACGGTGTTATGAGCCTTACCTAATTGTGCTAATAGAATAATTTTCTGAAAGGACAGTTTTTACCTGATATCACAATGTGTTCATTTCTTTAACTAGAAGTTTGGAAACAGTAAAGCCACAGATTCTTTAGCGTTTGTATTGACCTTAGATCTTTCATACAGTGACCTCCAAACTTTCTTGCTGCATTAGCTTCTGAGATAATTTTAAAACGAAACATATAACAATTGACATTCTTACATATTTTCGAGTTATTAATTTTTTTTTTAACTGAACTGGGGGTCTCACCGCATTTGGGAAGCACACCCCAAATCAGCATGTGGGGCCGCCTGGGCTGGAGCAGGGATTTGATCCTCAGTCCTTGGGGCTTCAAAGCGAGTGCTTAACCAGCTGAGCCATCCCGGCATTCCCTTGTTATTAATTTTTTTTAAATCATAAGTTTAGGTATTTTCAAAGGATGTAATTTCTAACAGTGTAAATTGACACTTTAAAAATCCAGCTGTATCAACTGGAAGCAAAATATCGAATCAGTTTGATTCTTGCCTTTATCCCTTTATATGTTAATAGGCTCCTCTTTAACAGTGTAAAATATTATAGTGTTCATTTTTCTCCCTTAAACTTGTATTCTTATTCCACTCCTTCTTCCCTCTTAGTGTCACATACTTGTATTTATGCCTGAAACTCTTCTCTGGATAGACCCGCCAAACTTTTCCACAACAAAACTATGTGTATACATTTAAATGTCAAATTTCTAAATTAAAAAAAAATTTTCTTCTGATTCAGTGAGGGATAAAAGAGATTATAAGAATATAAATACATGACAAATTTTGGTATGTAATTATGAATAGTAAAATTTTATTAGAAATACATTTCTTAATTAGATGAGTAGAACTATTTTTTCAATTAGTTTATATATCCATATTTTAATATTTCTGACTAGAATAAAACAGTTTATCATCAATTCTATATCTATTGTTTTATTACTGTAAGTTCTAAGATACCTTCTTCACATGAATAAGCAGGAAACATTTTTTACACCTCAGGTTTTACAATACAGTGTAGAAAGATTTGGGATGAGTGGAAGATGTGCTTTCAAAAAAATATTGATGGTGTTTGAGGGGGATGGGGGTGATTATTAAAGGAAAGATAGGAAAAAGAACCTACAAACTTCTGGACCACAACTGTGTTTTTAGGCTGATCGGTTATAGGAGCCAGTTCTTTCAAATGCAAGTTGAGGATCTCAAGTTGATGTCCTTTAAAGGACCTCTGTCTGAGTACCAGAGAGGAATGTCTTGGAGTTGCATCACAGTTGGAAAACCATTCATTCTGAACTTATTTTTCAGTCAGGTTCAGAGGTCTACTTTTTAGTGGTCATATGACTAGCCCATAGCACACCTGGGATGGGACTCGGTTGTTCCTGTACCATACACCTTTCCTAGTCCTTCTCTCTTACAGCAATTAGTGATTTTCTTTTCTTTTTCTATTTTTAATGCTCAATTTAAATTAGCTGTGAAGCGCCGGCACCTTCAATCAAGAACAAAATATGAATAATCTGTTGAGGAAAAGGAGTGTTAGGTTCTAGAATTACACCATATAAACTTCTAAAATCTGCAATTCATTCTAGAAATCTATTTATGTAGAAGCTTCACACTGGACAACAATAGTAAGAGTATCAGGGGTGACCAACCCAATATGCAGAAGCAGTTGGTAAGATTATGATTATTTAGAATCGCATCCACCAAACAGAAGTAGGTAACACACTCTTCTAAAACAAACTGAAATTAAAATTCAAATTTAATGACTCAGTTTCAATTCATTTAGCAAATGTTTAAGAGTCTACTATATGCCGAGAAAATATCTGACTGCTGGAGATTTTGAAATGAATATTAAGCTAATTAGCTTACCGCAGGAAGGCGTGCACATGGTGAGTAAGAGCAGCAGATGCTGGGGCTTCCTGTGGCTTGACTTCCTCCATCCTTTAAGTTTAGATGGCTTTAGGCAACCTTCAGTGTCTGAGTCCAGAAAATTATATGTAACTCAAAGTGTTATGGTGGGGCTTGAGGACATAGTTATGTAATAAACATTTAGGAAACGGTAGTTATTATTATCACTATTTTTATTCCTCCCTCCACCCCAGCACCTGGCATGGTGTCTGCCCATAGGGGAAGACTCTCAATAAATGCTCCTGAATCAACAAATGAATGAACACATAACAAGCACTTTAATATGCCACTTCACAATGTAAACGAAATAATTACATTGTGGGCAGGTTATTGTCAAAAGTATAGTTTTATTTATAATATTTAGCCTATTCTAATGCTAAATGTATTTTAAAATGTTTCTTGCTCCATTTTACTGCCCAGTGAAATTCTAGATATGACTTTCAAAAAGCTTTTTGTGTATTCAAACATTTCCCATAAATATTTTTAGCAGAGTCTACAGGGTAAGAATTATAGTTAGTTCTTTTTTAATTAATATGTAATAGTTCCAGGAAATTCAAAAATTTCTTAGAAATATATGAATCTACTGGGAAAAACATTTTACACCTTTAAGAATTCCCAGGTGGAAATAGGAAACCAATGACATAGTGTCTTGTTGAGATGAGACTATAAAGGACTGTGGAGGACTTATTATAGTCATGAACCACATAATGACAATTTGGTCAATGATGAACCACGGGTCTGTCAGAAGTCTCATAAGATTAAAATTGATCTGAAAAATTCCTATTTCTTAGTGACATTGTAGCTGTTGTAAGGTTGTGCCTGTGGTAATGCTGGTGTAAACAAACCTACTGGGCTGCCAGTCATATAAAAATATAACACATACCATTAAGTATAGTACATACTACTTGATTATGATAATAAACAGCTGTTACTGGTTTATGTACTTACTACACTTTTTATCTTTATTTTAGCGCGTACTCTTTCTACATATAATAAATGTTCACTGTAAAATGGTATGTTGTGTTATGCTGGTGGCAGCCTCAAACATTTCCTGTTTACTGTGGCTCTTGATTGCATCATTCTCTTGTGATTGATTTAATCTCATGTTGTTTTGTACAGTAACATGATATACTGCTTGTAGTCTAGATGTGTAGTAGGCTAGACTATCTAGTTTTGTGTATGTATACCCTCTATGATGTTCAAACAATGACAAAATCACCTAAGGATACATTTCTCAGAATATATCCCAGTGCTTACGTGGCATATGACTGTATTGATCTGCTTCCCTGTCTCTACTTTCACTGCTCTGTTCATCCCCTCCAGAGACAACACCTACAGTGCATTGGAGGGAGTGTTGGAAGTAAGAGTCCCACATTCTGTGCACATGTGTTTCTTAAGCCTTTAATGTATTCTTTACATTGACCTTGATCCTGTTTCTTGTTCTTAGTCATTAAATAAAGTTATGGGTTCTTAAAATTTGGAAATGGTAAGTAAAGCCTAAAAACTGGAGAGTGGGCTTGTTAATTTCTCTATCAGTTTCCATTAATCTAATCCTGAGTGTGCTTAAGGAAATACATGTTTAAGGTTACTTCAGAATGATGTCATTATTTCTAAGTACACTTTTTTTCACATGAAAAAAAAAAGTCAGTTCTTTAGTTGATGTTGGTACGTCCCATCTCTTGTCCTGTTTGAAAACATAAGCCCAGTTGCTGAATTGTATAAGCAGTTGAAGAGAGGAATTAGGAATTTGTTTTGTTCTCTTTCCTGGCTCTTGTTATTCATTCTCTGCACGCCTACTCCTGCTCACAAGTCCAAGGCTACAGTCTTTCTCTCTCAAACATATTACTGCCTACAGTGCACCTACTGGTTAATTTACACAGCCCTGATTCATCTTGACAGTCATATGCTCTGATAGGTGAATACCTCCGGGCAGTCACCTGGAGACACTTTCCTGTAATAATACCTATGTTTCACAATGATGGTATGTATCACCCTCATTTTTCCAGGCATAAGGTGTGACAGAATTCCAGTTTCTTGTCCTATACCCTAAAGATATTTGTACTTTTTTTCTTCTTCTTTATATGTGAGTTTTAGCAGTCATTTAAAAATTTTCTAACCCTCTCAATGTTCCTCCAGATATTTTATTGTGCCTATGGGTTTTTGTTTTTTTCTCTCTTCTAGTTTATAATGCAGCAATATGTTGTCCTTGTATTCTACACTAGTCAAAGATGATTTCTGTGGGGCCCTGTAAACAAGTATAAATAATAAACCATGAAGCCTGCAGAGAAAAATGTGAAAGTCACAGGAACAAAACTTTAATCAAGAGGAAATAAGCTGACTAAAGGCTGGATTTAAACTGGCTATATTTAAATAAGTAGAGTGTGTCTTTTAGTTTCTTTTTCTGCTGGTTGCTTCCTCATTCCTTTCTCCCTCCTGCAGCATCTCTTAGCTGCTCAGAAGTTCAATATTTTCATGTCTTCTAATTTCCAGTCAGGAAGAAAAGCAACCCATGGAGGACAACTTTTGGGGTTTCTACTAGGTTCACTGCCTCTCTGCCTATCTTTTAAGTGACTTCCTTATTCACAGGGTGGAAATTTTTCTTTTCTTTTTCTTTTCTTTTTTTTTTTTTGAGAGAGAGATACAGAGACAAAGACAGAGAGAGAACTGAACTGTGGGAACTCCTCATTTCAGCATGTGGGTCTGCACAGGCCTGAGCCGGGATTCGATCCTTGGTCCTCGGGGCTTCAAAGTGAGCGCTTAACCCGCTGAGCCATCCCGGCTTTCCCAACAGGGTGGAAATTTAACTACTCACACAAAATACTTTACTTTCTGGTCACCAAATGTGTGTACGTGGGTCTTCCCCACACTCAGCAATTCTCTGCAATACCAGCTGGGTGTCCTATAGTTTAACTCAATCCTGACACTGTCTGCCTGGAAATAGTGTTGGCTCCCACCAGATAAGAGTTGAGGCCTACAAGAGTACCCCTCCTCCCTTTCAGACATCAATCCCAAGTCCAGGTTGTCACCTGTACTTCTGACTGAGCAGCTATAAGTTAGAGGTTCCCATGACCCGCTCCTTGGGTTCACTTAATTGGCTAGAACAGCTTCTAGATTTTAAGGAAACACTTATTTACCAGTTTATTAAAGGATATGATAAAGGATACAGATAAACAACCAGATGAAGAGATACTTAGGGTGAGGTCTGGGTGGGTCCTGAAGGCAGGAGCTTCTGTTCCCCCAGAGTTGGGGTGGGTCTCACTCCCAGTGTGGACATGTTCACCAACCTGGAAGCTCTCTGAACCCCATACTCATGGGATTTTATGGAGGCTTCCTTATGTAGACTCAATCATTGATTCCATTTCAACTCCCTCTCCCCTCTCTGGAGGATGATAAATGGGTCTGAAAATTCCAAGCTCCTAATCATTCCTTGGTCTTTCTGGTGACCAGCCCCCATCAAGGAGCCCACCAAGAGTAACTTCCACAGAACAAAAGATGCTCCTAGTGCTCTTATCACTTAGGAACTTACAAGCATCTCAGGAGCTCTGTGCCAGGACCTGAGGGCAGAGACCAATATCCTACGTTTTCTATTATCTTGCAGGAGGGAAATAAACAGTTTGCCCTAAGACAGAGCCGTCTGAGAGAAGGAGACGATGCATTTTTGCAGCTATTCAAATATACTTCTTTCTTTCAGGGGTTTCCCAAATAGGCACCAACCACTTCTTCATCAAATATTTATTGAGTTCTTACTACATTGTTTCTTGGTCTTTTGGCTAAGATCAAGTGAGTTCTTACTATATACAAGGCCTCATTCTGGGCACTTGAAAATGAAAGTGAACAAAGATAAACCCCTCCCTGCCTTTGAGGAGTTTATATTCTAGATTGTGGAAAGATAAAAACAAAAATTTTATGACCAAAAAAAAAAAAAAAAAAGGATGACAAATGCTGACAATTACTGTGGAGAAAAATAAGCAGAGTAAGGTGATAGAGTGCTGAGGAGGGTGCATTACTATTTTACATAAGGTGATGAGGGAAAATGAGTCATTTTAAAGTCCTCTGGGAATTGGATGCCAAGAAGGATGAAGTGCAAGCTTTGGGGTGTAAGAAAATGCTAATGGAGGGATGCCAGGATAGCTCAACAGGTTGAGTGCTTGCCTTGCAACCACAAGGTCTGGGGATTGAGTCCCAGCCCCAGCTCTTGCAAACCTATATGCTGAACTGTGGTGTGGGTGGTAACTGCAAGCCAGGATGGTGGTGAAGGTTCTTGTTTCCCATGCAGGAGGCCCCCAGTTTGGTTCCTGCTCTGTGTGGCCCACATCCACCTATGTGGAATGAAACCATGTCACAACTAATGATGTACAACTATGGAGACTGCTCTGGTCCATTCCCCTTCTCTCTCTCTCTCCTCTCAAACAATTAAATAAATCTTAAAAAAAGAAAGGAAGGAAGGAAGGAAAAGATGGAAGGATGGAAGGAAGGAAGGAAGGAAGGAAGGAAGGAAATGCTTATGGAAATTAAAGGGACTGGGTTGGGTCTAATGCTCAGACTGATGTCAAGTGCTTGTTTTTGGAAATGGTCTAGACTGGAGATATAAATCTGTGAGTCATCAAGCTTCTGAAAGTGGTTTTAGGGAGGGAAAAATGTCAGAGGCTTCTAGGTTCTGAACTCCACCATCTTTTTTTTTTTTTAATATATTTTTCTTTATTTTTGAGAGAGAGAGAGAGCTACAGAGAGAGCTGAACTGGGGGAGCTCCCAGTTCAGCATATGGTTCCACACGGGCCAGGGCCGGGGATTCAAACCCTGGTCCCCGGCGCTGCAAAGTGAGCACTTAACCCACTGAGCCACCCCGGCTTCCCCACGAACTCCGCCATCTTATTATCATTATTATGTGAGAAGATAGTTCTCTCCTTTCCTAGGTAGATGAAGAACCCTAACCAAGAATTACTCCCTTAATGGTTTCTAGAACTTTCATAGCTTGTACAACCCACAAAGAACTCTTGAGTCCTGAAAATCAAAACAGTTCATTAGATGAAAAACTACAGACCTGAATCTCCCTAGGAAGCAGAACCTGTGGGGAGAATGGCATTTTCATTTTCCAGTGCTGGCCCTAGTGTACACTAATAACATTGTCCCTGACCTCTGAACAGTATTGTTTCAGTCTGTGTGTAGCCAGGGGAATAATTAATTAACAATTAGGTCTGCTGGAAACATACCACAAAGTGGCACTCAGTAAAAATCTGTTGATAATGATGAGGCTATTGCTTATTATACCATCAAACTAGAGTTGGGTTTTTTGTTTGTTTTGTTTTGTTTTAGAAAGGTGTTAAGAGATTTGTTATTTTATAGATGAGAAAATTGTAGCTCAGAGAAACGAGGTGGTTTATCCAATGATGCACAGTGAAGCAGGAGCAAAGCTAGGACTTGCTCCCCAAATTCCTCATTCTAAGTGTATTCATTGCTTTTTTCAACACATGGCATTAGTGTTTTGGGGAAAATGACTGAATTCCACTAAGCCAATTCATATAGTGAGACATTAACCTTCCCAAAGAACAGTAAAATCTCATTAAGTCAAAATAATTGGAAGAATGGCCAAACTGAATTGGGGGGAAAGTTTGAACTATTTTCAAAGACATTCAGTTTCTTCCTTTTAAGGCCATGTAGTAAATTGGAACAAATAACCACAAAATGGGGCCAAGCAGAGGTCTCACTGAACCTGCTTGAAGGAACAAACAGAAACGATTTATAAATGGTACATTACCAATTTGCATATAAGTGATGACTACAAAGTATTTTAGGCATTTGGGGAAATAAATATTTGTTAAAAGTAAGCTAAATATTTCCCTTGAAAACTCACTTTATGTAGAAATTTACATAGGGGGCTTTAAAAAATATGTCAGTCAAACCATGTGTTAAAATGATCATGCATTTGATCCAGTTGCATATAAATTAACCTGTTTTGTTTTGCTGTACTCAAATTGTTTGGCATTATTTCTGTAGCTCACAGCAGCACAAACGATGACATCTGTCTCTCTCACTTTCCAGCTTTTTGATTTTTCATCTATCCAAGGCCAAAAGAATGCCTCCAGCTGCTTGAAAATGCGAAGCTTTTTCTGGCTTCTCCTTTCCCTTACCACACTTACAACAATTTTTGCCAATGACACTGCCCTTTCTATCACCATCTATGAGAAGGTTTTGAATTTGGCTGCTTTTCAGTTGTTTTCTGTTCAAACATAAAACATTCATTTGTTCTGAAGATGTTTAGAAATATCGGATCTTTTTCTCTCTCAACTCTGTTCTTTAACACTCTATTAGACATACTACTCCTGAAGCAGTTCATAAAGCTCCTCTATTTTTCTCTATTCAAATTGACTTCTTCACTCCTTATTGTGAAAGAATCAGGGTTGTCTACCTGGCAGGTAACGCATGGAAGGTTCCAGACTGGCCAAGGGGATGTTACAGACTTCCAGAGAGGCTATTTGGGAAAACAGTCTGTGTAATGCTCACAGCTAACCAATGTGCTCAAAGCTGGGGAAAATGAAGATAGCTAGAAAAAATGGAGATCTGATTGGAAACATATAAGGTTTTCCTTGCTGGGTGGGCTGTCCTGGATGTGATGCAAAGATCTACATATCTGAAGAACAAACTGACCAAAACAAACAAATGGGGCTACAGGTATTTCTGCCATTTAATGTTATAGTTTATTCTGGTGAAATAGCTTAGGTTCAAAGCAAAATGGAGCTACTCAGGCATTTCCTTCTGGTGACTTGCTGCCCCCCTCTGGAGAAGTCAGGAACTGAAGCTTTTGATTTCTTACTCAGTTTTGTCTCATCATGGGTCTGCATTGGCGTGGTTCCCTTACCAGAAGGTGTTTTGTTGCAGTGTAAAGAAGTGTCAGGCCATAAATTGTCAATGGTTTATTCAGTGAGTTTACATTGATCTGAGTAATGCAATGATCTTTATTTTATTTCCTGGCTGGAGGATGAACTCAGTGCTGTGAACTATTTGTCTCTCCTACCAAGAATCCAAGCTAAAGCTGTCTTTCTTGGCAGCCTTTCTTGGACCAACAGGAAGTCCTTCCTGACTTGGCACGCTGCTTTAGGAGTCATATCTTTAAAGGGGGAAAGTTTGGACTCTTTATCTCTAAGGTCCCGCTAGCTCTGATTCCATAAACATATCTTTATCAGTGAGAAATGTCTATTTAACATAAAGAAACTCTTAGGTATTAAAAGAGCCTTCCCTCTTAATAAACAAGTTTTCTGGAAATAAAATGAATGCTCTTGTTGAAGGGGCTGAATTAAAAAAAAAAAAAAATTTTCTTTAATATGAAATGTGCCACTAGGAGGCAGTGTTGACATACAGTTTCATTCAAGCACATCAATATATTTCCTTTTGAGGGAAATGCTTTTCAAATCAAAGGACATAAGAATAATTAAAGGTTACAATGCTTTGTGTGGCAATAAAATTCTGAAAAGAATGTTAAAAAGGAGCAACATCTTACATAGTAATAGAACAGTAACGTGAATAAAAGTTTCTATCATCTATAAAGGAAAGTATTATATATTGAATTGAACCTGATTTGAGAGTAAGAAATGTAGATAGCAACTTAAAAACAAACAAAAAAAAAACAACTGGCAGTCACCGTTCTCTAATTTCACTTCAGCCATATGCAACCTCTGAGAGTTGTACAAATTTAGCACTATTTCTGTGCATTGAGAAATGAGGGGTGGATTGCTAATTCTCTTAAGAAAATTCTGGAAATATTTTTCCCTTTAAATACTGCTGCCTTCTCTTTTAAAACTTCAGCATACTTGTGAAGAAGAAAGTTAGTATTATTTTTTAAATAGATGGATAAAATGAGGTAAAAAGATTTCATATAGGACTTAACAAATTACAGAACAAATATAAGAATCTAATATAACTAAGATAGCCTTGTTGCTCTTCTTTTTTTTAATGGCTGAAGAAATTACAATTTCAAAACAGCTAAGCCAATCTAAGAATGTTTAGAAAGCAGCATTGACTCTTTCCTAATACATGAAGAGTAGCCATGTTTACTCTAATGGTCTTGCATCTTCAGGTGTGAGCTCTCATAGAAGAGGAGATATTATCAGGTAAAAATATCATAGTTCTCAACCTAGACAACCTGGGTAAAGTTTGGAAAACCTCTGTCTTTTTTCTCTTTGTGATGCTTTAAGCTATCAAATAACACAAGCTTGCTGCTCCTCAGCCTTGCTGACCGGAGGCATTTCAGTGGATCCAGTTGGAGAAGGCCTAGATACGCACCCCCTTTCCACCCCTTCTCTATTGGTTGGTATACTTCTTAGTGGTCAAAATGGGTCAGCAAAGAGAACAACTCTGGGACCTTGAGAGCAGGATTCTGGTCTTTGGATACTTACCGGTCAGGCCCCATATGACTGATCTTCTAAGAATAAACTTAAATAAGAAAGTCCCCAGAGATGAGGTGTCCCATAGCCGTGGTTTTCAAACTGTGGTGGTTCTAAACCTGTTAATGGCTCATAGAATTAATTTGAGGGATTTCAACCAGTATGTCTGATAATGAAATAGGATGGAAAGGAATGGAATAAAAAATACCAGAACGGATCACACATTTTATTGCAATGGTTGTCTGATATGTACTTTCCTGGCTCTTTATATAAACTGTTTCTTGCGAAGGGTCGTGTTCAAAGGAGCTTGGCAGACACTTCCCTATAGCATTTCATCTGTCTCTGTCTGGTGGCTGAGTCATTTACAACAGTTCACATCTAAGCTTCCTTACTAGCCTGCAGTCTTCTTGAAGTGGGATTAGTGTCTGAATTACTTTTCTTGGCCACAGTGATTTCCTTAATACCTTACACGTGGTGGGTACTTAGTAAACCAGCTTAGATTTACTTCTTACTTATTTTGCTTCTAAGAAAACCTCTAAAACATACTTTTAAAATTGTCAGGCCCTATTTGTAATTCTGTTTTGTCCAGCACATACCAATTTTATGTATAGGCTGGCATTCATATGAACATTGCTTTTTAAGCATCTCTTCCTTATTTCTAAGAACTGTGGACCAAACGGGGAAACTCATGAATCTGGATTCCACTAAGGCTCCTACGCAGATTTGAATTTTTGTTTTTCAAAGAGCTCTCTTAGCTGATGCTCAGTTGTGGCTTCTTTCTGCTGCATTAGCTCTCTTGTTCCTTTGGTCACTCCCCAGTTATCCGGCTTTGACATTGAAGGGTTGTATGGCCTGCCTGAGGCTATTCGAAGATTCTCCCAATATTCCTTCCTGGCCCTGCATGAACAAAATACACATTAGACTCCTCCTGAGTGTCGGTCTGTATGTCACTGAGCTGGAATACCTTCATGGTGCCATCCTTGCACTTCTAATACTATGTCCATTAGAACACAGTTATGAATCTGGACTAAAACATTTTCCTCCAGACTCTGTAGGTCTAAAATTACTTTGAGTTTCTTCTTTTAACATATACATAGAGACCAATATCTAAGAATTAGAAGAGGGACATTTTCTATCCAATTTACTCTACCTCCCAATCCTCGCTTTCTGGACTCCACCTCATGAACCAGCTGAGCACACGTTTTCTACTTGTCCCCAAACCAGTCTTCTTTCTGTTCCCCTCACTTTGTGGATCCCACCCTTTTCTCCTTTTTCATCTCCATTGACTCCTTCTAGTGCAGGCCTCGTCATGTCTGGTGTGTTTTAGTAAAGGCTTACTCACAGGTTTCCTTGTTTCAAGGCTGTTATTATAAAACCTGCTAACTTGCAAATCTAACCTTGTCCTGGACCACTTGTGACCCTCAAGGCTCTCCTTGCCTTTGGGATGAGGTCATGCTCAGCTCATTCTCATGCTCGCCTCCTGCTCCTGACTTGTGCCCTCTAACCAATTCTGTCTCTGGTATTCTCAAACTTCTAGTTCCTCAATGCACCATTCTCCTTCCACATTTTAGTGATTTCCTGTAGTCTGTTTTTCTTGTCTGGCAATGTAGTTCAAACTTCAAAATTCAGCTCACCATTTGCTCTCTTAGAAATCCTTTATTTAGCCCCTCTGTCTTCCCATGGGCCATTAACTCAGAACACAAAACACCTGTGCATATCTTTAACCTTAAATTTTCTTTGCCAATTTAAACATACCTGTTTATCTCTCTGCCTACTAGACTGTTAACTCCATGGAGACAGGGTTGTACCTTGTCCACCTTGCTCCCTCAGTGTCCACAACAATGTCTGACATAGTTGTGCTCAAGTCAAGTCAGCTGAACAGAGTGGAACTGCTTCCTCTGCTTGGGGCACTCACCTTCTACCCAATTCCCTGTCTAGTGGAAGCCTACTTAAAACCCTTCAAAACCCAGCCAAGAAATCCCTCCTACTGAAATATATTTCTGCTAGGCAGAGATAGTCCTCTTTTCCTTGTTTTTATTTTTTTTAGCCATGCCTCTATTATTAAAGCAGTATACCCACAGTATACCTTGGTTTCTTATCTACTTTCCTCAGTATACTGTGAAATTCTTTAAACTAGGGACTACAACTATTCATTTCTATATTTCTAGTACCCTGTACACTGTCTGAGTTAAAAGTCTGTTTATTGTTCATCTTCCCCACTGGAATGTAAGCTCTAAGAGCAAAGACTTTTTCTGTCTTACTCACTGCTGTACTCCCAGCTCCAAGAATCATGGTTAGCATAGAACAGGCATGTAATTACTCTTTGTTATACTTTGTTATACTTAATAATCAATTGATTCAATGTTAGTTTCCACCACATGGATGGTTTCCTAGAGCATGAAATCACACTTTATTGCAACTTACATTATTTACATTCTATATTCTTAAATGTTCTCTAGAAATCACCCCATAAGGATGTCTTATAAACATCTCTGTGAGAGAATTTAAGGAGGATAACTGACTATCATCATGCAGCAAATTAGCTGTACTCTTTGTAATGACATCACGTAGACATATTCATAATCTACATGAGTTTGGTTTGGCAAATTACAGTTTAAAGGTTCTTACCTTGCTCGAATCCAGGGTTTGGTGTGCATGTCCAAACCACTTCCCCAGCTGCCATGTTTCTCTGAAGCTGGTGGCAAAAATCCCCTTTCGGGGGCCAGCTCCTCTGCAATCGCCCTGATGTGGTAGGGCTCAAATCCACAGCACCCGCCAATGTACCTGACCCCCAGCTCGTAGGCCTCTCGGGCGTATTTTTGAATATCCCATCTGGTTGCAACTCTGGGCTCCAGTCCTACAATAAGCAACATCATGCCCAAATTATATATTTGAAATAAAGTGTTCAAAATGAACAGCTATAATAAGTATATAATCTTCAATAAATGAGATAAATAAGTTGTCAATAGTGAACTCTTAACTTAAAAGCTATTAGCTACTTTGTGTCCATATACCAAATTTTAAATGCTGTGGTCACCAGCCTTCCTGATGGCTCCTGATGGCTCCTGATGAGGCCTGCCACTGATGTTCTCACCGTTGTGTAGCCCCCTGCTGTGTTCTCTAGCAGGTTGGTCTGTGAGACCAATAGAATATGGCAGAAGGATGGTCTCTGACTTCAGAGGTGATGTCATTAAAGACACAGTTTCTGCCTTGTTCTCTCTTGGTACACTTACTCTGGGAAAGCCAGCTGCTGTGGTGTGAGAATACTCAAGCATCACAGTGGAAAGGCCCAGGAGCTGAGGAACCGAGGCTGCCAGTCAACAGACAGCCAGAAACTGACCCCCAACTACCAAGAGCCAACGAGGAGAGCTTGGATATAGATTCCCCAGTTCCCATCAGGCCTTCAGATGACTCTAGCTCTGGCCAGTGTCTGAACTGCAGCCTGTTAAGAAACCCTGAACAAAAACCACTCAGCTAAGCGACTCCTGCATTCATGACCCACAAAAACTATAAGATAATAAATGCCAAGTGTTGCAATAATGTTTTATACAGCAATAAAGAACACAAATGCCTTGCCATTCTTCTTCCATGGTTCTTCTAGAGTGATTATTCTATATCTTACTTCTCTGAGGTCCCTATAAAGTATAGGATAGGGCATAAGGACCTTAGAATGGAATAGGAGGCTGGCCATGCCCTGGACCTGCTGATATCTCTAGGCTTACGTTTCAAGGTAGACTCTCCCCAACTTCTAAAACATCCTGAGAGATTTTATCCCTCTTCCTAGACTGCAGTATTCCCCACTTCATCTGCTCTGCCTCTTCATTCAAATTTGTCATATAGTAACACTGTGATGGCATCCTTCCCTCCACCCTCAAACCTTGGAGTGTCTGAGCAACGTTAAAAATAGGAGAAAAGGCTCTCAGAGATAAGGTGATCTAATCTTATTTTTCTGATGAGAAAATTAAAATGTAGAGGATCAAAAGATTTTGCTAAGGTTATGCAATTCAGCGACAGAGCTGGAACTAGAACCAAAATTTTTACTGATCGCACCAGGAGAGCATCCTTTTTACCAATCTACAAGCATGACTAATTGGTTGTCTATCTAGGTGTTGATTTAGGCTGGGATGTTGGGACAAAAGACAATGGTACTGTCCCAATTTAAACGGTACATATGGTCAGCCTAATCTCACTGGGCTGCATTTAGGATGTCAGTAGGCTTACTATTTGAAATGGGACAGTACCATTGGTTTCTCTCTTGATTAAAGTGGGATGTCTGGTCAGCCTATGTTGATTCAGTTTTGATTATACATTTAATTTCAGAGGTCTTTTTTGCTTATTGGACCTATCTTTTCCTTCTACTACTGTCAAATATCAAGGAGTTTGTGTCTTTATGGAGATAAGCCAGGGGTTAGAGATGAGATATGCAGTCATTTCTTTACTATGATAAAGCTCTATGGCTATAGATTTGGAGTTTGTCAAACATAAAGACATTGAGACAGTGTATAGGATGTCCATCTTACCAAAGGGGAATTCTGGCAGATCAATGAATCCTTGTTTGCCACAGTCAGGAGTATGGTAAGCCAAGGGCTGAGTCATCAAGTAGGCTTTTAGTCGGGCAGCCTGCAGGCCTTCTTTCATGAGCTTCACTGTTTGCAAACTAACTGTGGGGTCAAAATGGCAGTTCACGCCAACAATGGAAGCTCCTGCAAGAGGGAAGTGCATGTTTTTATTAGTTTCAGGTGCACAAAACAACATAGTGATTAGACATTTACACACCTCAGGAAAAGTGATAACCCCAAGTCTACTACCCATCTGATACTGTACATAGCTATTACAATACCACTGACTATATTCCCTATGTTGTACTTTACATGCTGTTACTATAGATTTTTAAATTACAGTTGACATTCAATATTACTCATATTTTATATTAGTTTCAGGTGTACAGTGGTGGTTAGGCATTTATAAAATTTATGTTTACTGCAATGCTGTTCACAGTAGCTAAAATATGGAAACAACTAAAATGCCCATCAGTAGATGATTTAAATAGAGAAATTGTGGTAAATATATACAATAGAATATTACTCTGCCATAAAAAAGAATGAAATTGAGGAATCCAGGATGGCTCAGTGGGTTAAGCGCTAGCTTGGCAGCCCTGGGGTCTGAGGATCGAGTCCCGGCCCTGGCCATGTGGACCCATATGCTAAACTGGGGTGAGCTTCCTATGCGGGAGGACCCCAGTTTGGTTCTTGCCCCCTGGTTTGGCCCCTGGCTCGAGGGGATGCATCTCCCATGTGGGAGGCTCCCAGCCCAGTTCTTACCCTACACAGCCCCCGCAACGGGTTTGGAATGAAACCATGTTGCAAACTGATGATGTACAACTTTGGAGACTGCTCTGGGCCCTCCCTCTTCTCTCTCTCTCTATCTTTGTCTGTCTCTGTCAAAAACAATAAAATAAATCTTAAAAAATAAAGAAAGAATGGAATCTTGCCATTTGTGACAACATGGATGGACCTAGAGGGTATTAGGCTAAATGAAATAAGTTAGACAGAGAAAGACGAATATCATATGATCTCACTTATGTGTGGGATCTAAAGAACAAAAATCAAGAAACAAAACAAAAATAGACAAAGAACACAAAGTGATGGTTGCTAGATGGGAGGGGGTTGGGAGGATGGGTAAGAGAGGTAAAGGAATTAGGAAGTACAAATTGGTAGTCACAAAATAGTCATGGGGATGAAAATACAGCATAGGGAATATAGATAATATTGTAATAACTATGTGTAGTGTCAGATGGGTACTATACTTATTGGGGGGAGCACTTCACAAATTATATAAATGGGAAAAACATTTTAGCTTTAGGGATTCACAGGATACCAAAAGGCCCAACTCTTCTCCCTTAATCAAGGAATTTTTATTTGGAATGGTGAATTTGGGAGCACAGCATTTGTTCCTTGCTTCCTGCAAAGCTAACTCACCTTTGGGCAAGAATGATTAACTTAAAAGGCAGCAAGTCCTTTCTGTAAAAAGTGCTTTGAAAAGTCTGATATAATTGAAGTGTCATTTATGCACACTTGGCTGTCCATCTTTTTAAAAAAATCATTAGAGTTTCTTTTAACTTCAAATTTTAGTAGTCAATTTTTCAATCTTTGACATTATATTACAAGCACAATAATTTTTCAACTCTTCCAGCTGCAAGATTGCACCCGTGATTACCATCCCATTTATTTGAGGAATAAATCAACGTTCCCTTCATCGAGTCAATTTAATAATATCACTAGTTCAGATTCAAGGAGCAGCAGAGCTGATGCCACAAGCAGTGGCATCCAGTGGTCAGTGGCTGATGCCTCAGTGGTCCTCACTGGGCTGGGTCTACAATTTGCTCTTCATTCTTGTTCTGCTCAGGCCACTGTCCCAGTCATGCCTCAGAATCAGCTTTTGTCAGGGGCACCGATGACCTCAATCTTGAGAAATCCAGTAGTCACTTCTCTATTCTCCTTTCAAGTTATGTCTCGGCAGCACGCAGTCTGGAGGACCACTCCCTCCTTCATCAATATTCCCTTACTACTGGCTTCTGAGGATGTCTTATACTTCCTGAGTGTTGCTCCTGCTTCCCTAGCTACTTTCTCTGGGTGTTACATGCAGATCCCTCCTCAAGGCTGAACCTTTCAATCCTGCAGTGTTCTAGGATCTCCCGCTGAGCCATCTTCTGCTCATCACCCTCCAAGTCCTTTTCAGCCCCAGGGCTTTAATATCATCTATCTGCAGAACTCTCCCACATTTCTCTTTCTAACCCTGACCTTTCCATTGGGTTCCAGACTTGTATATTCAACAGGTTACTTAATATCTTTACTTGGATCTTGACTATCTCCTTTTTTTCTTTTTCTTTTTTTTTGACTGTTCTACTACTGGAGTTTTTCTTTCCTTGCTTGACTTTATTACACTCATGAATCAATCATATGTTGGCTATTTATTGGATGTCTATTGGGTATAATGGTCCTTCTAAGTGGTTCTAGAGAAATATAGGACATAGGCACTGTTACTAACGATTTTATAATTTAGCACAGGGCTTCCCAAGGTTTGCTCCATTAAAATAAGGTTCTATGACCAATTAAGTTAGGCAGTAACTACTTACTATGTCCCCTTCTTGGAGACTGCCAATATACATGGGCGTATCAAAGACTATGAGAAGTTCTATAGGAAATAGACCCGTTTAACTCAGTTTAACATAGCATTATATGAATGTATTTGACTACAGAACCTTATTAACATTCTCACAGATTGGAAAATGTCAACTGAGGATATTTCATGAGGGGTGTAAACAGAAAGTGTTATAGTTGCTGAGAGGAGGGAATGATCACTTGGGGTCAGGATGATTACATAAGTCCACATGGAGGTAGAGTTTGATCTAACATTGTAAGATAGACTAGATTTATTAGACAGAAATTTATTAAGGACTTATTATGTGCTAGGCACAGGATAGTCATTGTTGAGCCAAACAGAGTCTCTGTCCTCTTAGATCTTACAATCTGGTGAAAGAGTCAGACATTAAAGAGGTAAACAAATGAGATAAGTGGGAAGTGCTACAGAGGATATAAACAGGATACAGTGAATTCAAACTCTGTGATCACCTTCTCTGAACAGGATGGCCAGGGAAGGATGACATGCAGGCCAAAAACCCTTGCCAAGTCACAATGGGGATGATGAAGGCCTCCTCTGGACTTTTTAAGACAAATTAGCTTGCTTCTCCCCCACCCCCATTTTTATATTACCAATCAAAAATTAGAAGTATACAACTTCATTCCTAAATGTAAATACTTGTTATTATTAATGACAAGTATGAAGTGACTTTCATGAAATACCCGGAGTGGGATAAAAATCAGGAATTAAAAATCAAAATCTCTTTATTCCTCAGAGTGAATCAGAATCTTCCAGTGACACTGAGCTGTTCCTTGGGTTTAAAATGAGGCAGCTTTGCAAACAACTTGTGTTTTCCCTAATTGAAATGAAAACCAATATTAGGACTGGAAATTATATAAAAAGATAAATTAGGTGGCCAGTGTTGCATATCAAAGGAGTGCTTGATTTATTATAGCAATTACAAAAAGAAAAACATACCAGTAATTGATGAGAATGGAAAAACTTTGGCACAGAGGGCAAATGACTTAAAAGTTATTAATGTTTAAAGACCTCAACTTAAAATAAGTTTAAAATAAAACACAATTTTTCCTAATGCTCCTTTTCATTTACCAAAATTCTTCTCATTCCTAGTTGTTAAACCTTCAGCGTAGGTCTAATTGCTCCTTTCAAAAGGCTGGTATGTGTGTGTATCTTTTTTTTTCTTTGAACATTTTTTCTCTGTAGGACTCAATAACAACATTGTCAATATTCTTAAAAAAGCAAATTAATGGTTTTCCTGTTAATAGAACTCATATGTAGTGATCCATAGACCTGCATTGGTTATTTTAAAAGACTCACTAATTGCAAACCTATCAAAACCCATCATCACCTGCTTTAACTAGGCGAACAGCACACTCGCCAGGGGTCACGCCATGCAAGTCTCCCTCCGGGCCAATGCACATGGTTGCTGCCACTGGTTTTCCAGATGCCTTCAAAGCTTCCACAGCCCACACAGCCTCTTCAACATGTTCAAAATACTGAAATAAGATAAGGGTAAGGTATTACTAATCGTGTTATCCCCCAAACAATTTGACAACTTATTCTCCTGCTTAATAATTTAATTATCACGCAGTGAGTGATTTTCAAACTCTGAGTTTTAAAATATCTTGAATACTAAGAATTTGAAACTGAGACCCATTAGAATTTATTTTATTTTTTTTTATATCTTTTTATATTTATAGAGAGTAATTATTTTATCTTCAGTGCATATTTATTTTTATTTTACTTTTGACAGATAGAGAGAGAGACAGAGACAGAGACAGTTAGAGAACCGAACTGTGGGAACTCCCCAGTTCAGCATGTGGGTCCTGCCTGGGCCGGAGCCGGGATTCGATCCTCGGTCCTCGGGGCCTCAAAGCGAGCGCTCAACCCGCTTTCCCAGAATTTTTTTTTTTAAGATTTATTTTATTGTTTTTGACAGAGACAATATTTTTTAAATGGAGTAGATTGGTGCTTTCTCACTGTGAATTGCAGTCAATGGGTTTGAAGAACACTATATTAGATGAACTGAATCAAATTTAGTAGAAGCTTCAAATTGGAAAAAAGATTTCAAAACGAAGCATTGCTATTACTAGTCACAATTGGCACCTAATTTCACATGATCCTCATAAAAGCAAAAGGCAAAGAAAATGTACTAAGTGTTCTTGTCTCATCTTTGATCATATCTTTGTTTACCTCTGCAATCAAGAAGTCCACATTCTTCTTCAGAAAGACCTCTAACTGCTGCTGAAAAACTTTTTTAACCTCAGTTTCGCTCTTGCAGCTGAGGTATGAAGGTGTCTGACTCACGCCTCCTGCCACCAAAGCGTCTCCCTCATCAGCCACTTGTCGAGCAATGTCACAAGCAGCTTCATTGACTTTCTGCCCCTAAAATGATTAAGCATAAGATACAGCTACATTTTCATGTGAAACTGGAACAAAAATTATCATTTAAATGTCCCCTTCTCAGTGATTTGATTTCCGTAAGTGACAGTGATGGAATAGTTCAGTGCTTTATCAAGTTTGAGCAATTTGCAGCAACAATAACACCAACAACCATGATGAGAAATTAAATCTAATTATATCAAAGATCTGTGAGAGAGTAAAAGTCTACATAAAAAGATCTAGTATCTTCTTTCCAATGCCTAAGCTGCAGTTAGAAGACTACCTAGGAAGTAGTGGTGATGATGATGTTAATTTGCCTTTAAGATTAATAAAAATAAAATTCAATTAAAATGACTACAGAATTTATGCCTTTTTAAAATTTATTTATTTTTATTGTTTCTTGACTGACAGACAGAGAAGGGGGAGGGCCCAGAGCAGTCTTCATAGTTGACAGCATTAGTTTTCCATATAGTTTCACTCCACAGGTGGGTGCAGGCTGCACAGGACAGGAACTGGGCCCAGAGCCTCCCACATAGGCCCCCAGCAAGAACCGAACTGGGGGCACACCCCAGTTCAGCATATGGGTCCACCTGGGTCGGGGCCGGGATTCAATCCTCAGGCTCCGGGGCTGCAAAGCAAGCCCTTAACCCGCCGAGCCATTCTAGCTTCCCAGAATTTATGCCTTTTTGTCATTCTGTATTTTTCTCAATATTAACAGGTAAATGTATCACAAGTGAATTCTTTTCTAATTATTTAGACATTAAAAATGGACATTTAGGGAAAGCCGGGATGGCTCAGCAGGTTAAGCGCTTGCTTTGAAGCCCCGAGGACCGAGGATCGAATCCCGGCCCAGGTGGACCCAAATGCTGAACTGGGGTGTGCTTCCTGAATGCGGTGAGGCCCCCACCAGTTCAGTTCAAAAAAAAGGAGATTTATCCTCAAAAATACCCAGTGCTGTAGGTCACACAGACTCATGAAATTTTGAAACTCCCTTTTCATAGTGGAGAGGAAGAAATTGCTGCCTTGATAGGGTAGATAAATGGTTTGTCCAACGTGACACAGATTGTAGCTGAGTCGGGAACATTTCAGGTTCACTGACACCTTGTACCTATCTTTTCCGTACATGGTGCAGCATTAAAATCTGTGAGGATGTAGAATTGTTAACAATACCCACTTAGCAACTTAGTCAAGAGACTGAGAGAATAATTCATCATTAAATACCTCTTTTTTGATCTGCTTTATAAAATGCCTTTGTCAATTTGGGGGACTCCAGATAAAACCCAAGAGTGATATGCATATGTGCCTCATTTCAGCATTATTTAAAACAAAATAAAACTCTGAAGAGGCTCAACGTTTTTCTGTGTGAGAATTTTGGTCATGGCATGTATGTTTACTGTGCCCTTCTCAGAGTGCCATGTATAGTTTGACTCACGGATATTTTCTCTGCGACATAGTTTCCCCTGTTCTCCAGCTTGTCTTCACTTGCATAAAAGGTGAAGGTCTGCATGACATTCGATCCAGCTCTGAGGAACTCTCGGTGAAGCTGGCGAACTGAGAGATTGAATGAGGAAAGCCATTAATTGCTATCAGTTTATTAACTCATAATGTTTTCAAAGGGCTCTCAGATAGACAAATATGGAAAATATCTGCCGAAATTCCTGGTTGTTTGGCATCCATGCATCCTGGAGGCTAATGAGAGGTGGATCTGGGGTCTCTTGCCAGAAGCAAGAGACTATTTCCACCATGGAGTAGAGTGAAGAGAAGGAGGAGGTTCCACAGAGGGGGAATCATATCATAAGCATTTTTGCCAGGCAGAGAAGGTGGGGAAGAGCATTCAAGCATGGCATTTGGGGAACAGTAGGTAGTTTGAACAGCTGGAGTTGAGGATGTGTCAGAGAAGTGATGGAGATGCAGTTGGAAAGGTGGGCTGGCTGATACAGAGTACGGATGGCTTAGCAGGTCATCCCAAGGAGTCTAGGTTCTAGACCACAGGTGTTGGGGTAACACCAATAGTTTGTAAGCAATTGAGTGATGTGATTAGCTCAGTGTTTCTGGAAGATAATTCTGGTAGCAGAATGGAATAAGAATTGGAGCAAGATTGTCCAGTGTGTTCATGGATGAATGCCAAATGATAAAGCTTTTACAGGTTAGAGGAAATATGATAGGAATTTTTTTCTATATAACCAAATGTATTCAATTTAAAAAATTATTTATCCTTTGCTCTACAATAGTGGTCCTAAACCCTGGTTTCCCATTAGCTTATGGATACTAGGGTCAGTCCCACAGACATTCTAGTTTAATTGGCTTGGGGCAGAACACAGACTGTATGGGGTTTTTGTTGTTGTTGTTTTAAGGTTCTCCAAACTGATTCTTATTTTCAGCCTGGTTGAGAACTGCCATTCTAAAAGAATGGAATAATGCTCATTTTATAAAATGAGAGTGAGACTTAGCTGCTATTTGTTTTTTCAGGGGGATTAGCTAGGGAAAATAAGAAGTCAGCAACCCCTATCAGCCCCTGAAATCTGTTTTGAAATTTCAGAAGCTGATAAAAATCTAAAGGTCTGGAAGCAACTACACTAGAGGCTAGGAAGTTATGAGGACACTGGGATTCTTAGCCCTTGGGGGCGAAGGCCAGAGATGAGTCTGCAATCTTTGCATCTCAGGCGCCGGAGACTGCAGAGAATATAGGAGGCTCAGTTTTTGTTTTTCAATGAAAAAATAAGTGAGGCAAAAACCAAAAACCAACCAAACAAACAAAAAACACCTTCTGAAATTCAGAATATGGGTTTCTAAGCTTGAAGCCAAATCTTTATTCTTAAAATTGTGGAAACTGGCTGGCAGTAGGAATTCAAAAGGCTGTCTAAATTAGGGGGCTTTGAACTTGTTTTAAATAGCAACAAAGCCAATTAAACATGCCTTATATGCAGTCCCATACATCAATCAGATGGGCTACTATAGTTGGAGCAGGGGTGCACCGCACACTAGAATAATGTGGTTTATAAACAGGAAGTCCCCCAGGTTGTCCTTGGGGGAAATTCCAGAGACTCTGTGGAAAATAAACCCTGGAATTGTGTACAAATTGTTTGTGTGTATGTCCTTTTTACACTGCAGAGGTTCTATATCCTTTTATCAGATTTTTCCAGAGAAAAAATTCTTAATTGATTTGATAATTCCACCATGCTTTTTAAAATTTCCATGCTTCTCAAAATGTGACTCAATTTAGACTCACATGAAGTGGGGGTGGCGGTTATTATAAATTCAGATTCCCTAGACCCCTCTAGAACCAACAACCCTGAATTCCTTGCCAGATTCAATGCTGGTTCCAGCGGGTACAAGAACTGCAACTTTTGGCATAAACTTCAGTAGAAGAATTAGTCTAGTAATTTCTGGCTATCCTTTCAATATCTACCTTCTGCTTTCTTTCATCCTAAGACTCATTGTGACTCTTCACTCTCTAAGCAATAATAGGGTGTGACTACTCCCAATGACAAGGACACAACCTATACTAATTAATTACATTCATGTTATGGCTTTAAACTCTTCATTATACTAGTTTTATTTTAGCACCACAAAAGCTAAATGTCACCCAGTTTCTTGACTAAGGTGCTTAAATGTGCAAATTATCATCATCGTCACTGCTATTTGCCAGACAGTCTTTTAGGTGCCTCATAGGGCATTGGATGTATTTGACATTTGGGGGGATGAAACGTGTTTAAAACATTCATGCTCTGACTGAGAACATTGTTCAATTTCCATGCTATTTTGTGTAAATCAATTTGTATATCTGCAGGTGCTTTTCTAATTTAGGCTGGGTGACAGCTAGAAATGTTATAGGTCACATTTTGCCCCCAAATGGTTTTGCTACAAATTTATCATCCCACTGAAGAAATATTGCAAAATTTTATTTGACCTTTTAGAGTTCACAGTGGAATTCCAAAGACTTGCATTTCTCAAGTTAAATTTACAAGGGTAATATCTAACTATGCTCTGTACATATATAACTGGGAGACATTATATATATTTATACACATAATCTCCCTCAAATTCCATCCCACCTCTCCTACTGGCCCATAAACGATCTGTGATCAAAAAAGTAAAGTGAGAATAAGGTATGTGGTTCCAGGGGCAGCATAGGAAGATAACTGAATTTAAATAGGGTGTTCAATGAATTTCACTGGTTGGCACATATACAAGGGAGGAGGGCCTATCTGTAAGACAGTGATTGATACTGTACCATGTAACATAAAGTAGGTAAAAAAAAAAAAGAAGGTGGATGTATGCAGGAGAGTGGATAATAAAAACTAAAATGGAAGGGAAGACTGAGAGTTGATGAGGTTGAAGAATGTCAGTTTTAGAGTAGAAAAGATAGGAGGTGGTGGTCAGAGAGTGGAGTACTGGCAATTGAGATTTCAGAGATGGACTGCTATTGGTAATGGCAAGGTCTAGGAATGGGCTGCTGAGATGGGAGTGGAGGAAGAGTTCAGCTGGAGATGAGGAGATCAAGGCACTAAAGGGAAGAGTTTGGATGGCTCATCTGTATGGATATTGAAGTCACCTGGAGAGGTGAGGGAGGGAGGGGCAGAGAGGAAGGTAGAGAGCCAGGTGCTAGACTCATTTAGAGTGAGGGGCAGGGACCAAGAGGTAAACATAGGTAACAGCAACAAGGAGGGCCATTATGCTTATCCAACATGTGAATCCATACTTGCATACCTAGCATAATGCCTAGTAGGTGGTAATAAATGGAAAATGTAGCATGAATGTACAGTAGACTCTCAGTTAACCAGCAGCCATGGGGATTGGTAGATGCTGGATAAATGTAAGTAGAGTCTGTTAACTGGAACTCAAGCAACTGGCAAAGGATTGTTTGAGATTGTCAGCTGCTTGAGTTCTGGTTAATGGAGAGTCTACTGTATGCTTGAAGGTAAGCTCCTAGACTTGGGTCAACACAGTGTCTTTTATGAGAACTTCAAATAGAGCAAGGCACCAACCTGCTTCTGGGTGCTCCACGGCAGCTTCCGGGGTCCAGGGGCCTGCCTTCACGTAGCCCCTCTTCTCCAGTGAAAAGACAAACCCTCCATCTCCAATCACAACCTCTCCAGAATTTAAACGTTCTAGGATGCCCTAGAATTCCAGATGAGGGGGAAGAAATAAAAGCCACTTCAGTTTTAAGACAATGTTCTATTTGTAGTACTTTTGTTATCATAGTCTTGAGAAGCATGATTTCTTAGAATTCTTAGAAAAACATGTACATTTTATAAATTCATGTTGCTATCTATAAGGCAAACAGACAACATGATCATATGATAAAAGTTTGTGTATACATGTGTGTGTGGGAGGGGGAAGTGGTCTTTCAGAACCCATTAAAGAGTTTTGAAGAATATGGTAGGAGGATGTTATGTTTGAAGAAATATCTGTAAGGGATGAAATGAAAAGTTTTTGTTGTAAAGCAGGCATTTCTAAACTGCGGCCCAGGATGGCTTTGAGTGAGGCCCAACACAAATTCTTAAACATTATGAGATTTTTTTTGGCAAACTCTTTCTTAGCTCACCAGCTATCGTTAATGTTAGTGTATTTTACATATGGCTCAAGACAGTTCTTCTTCCACTGTGGCCCAGGGAAGCTAAAAGTTTGGACACCACTGTTGTAAAGCCTCAAACAAATACTTGAGCACACAGTCTTAAAATGGTGAAGGCTAGTCTTTCTCCTTATTCTATCTATAAACCAAAGAGATGGTTAAAATGGATGAAGAAGTTGTAGTGGCATATAATGCTATTAAGGCATTTTGAAGACTGAGAAGTCAGAGACACTTAGAAAAGACAGAAGGAAGAAGATAACTGCCATAAAGGTGGCCAAATCCCTTAAAGACTTCTGTCTGGTGTTAGAATTCAGTTTTCACAATAGCAACTGTGTTACACTGTCCAGACAGTAATGAGCATGCATGTTTGCCTGCTACAAGTGCAAGAGGACAAGAACAGGAAGAAACGACTAAAGTATTTGTGAAATGATTTTCAGCCCTGTCTCCATATTTATTCCATTTACAGTATTATGCAACAATTACACTGGTGTTAATGTTCAACAGATAAATTTTGAATTTAATATTTTTAAAGGGCTTTGTGAATCAGAAAGTAATTTTCTAGTGTAACCATTTTATAAAATTTAGATAAATCATAGATTTTAAAAAGAAGTGGTACTCTACATTCAATTTAGGTCACTTCCTCTGGTCTTACAAATGAAGAATTGAGGCCCAGAATCTCTGAGTAATGTACAGATAGCCTCCCAGGAAAGGAATATAGGGCCTCCTGACTGTTTTATCTTTAAATGGTGTCCAGATTTTATTTTAAATGGGGCTGGGGAGTGTGGGACAGCCCTGAAAAAAAGACCATGTAAAGAACAACCCTTACTTAAAAGACCATGTAGAGAAATATCTTGAAATGTACTTACCTATTGTGTTCCATTTATTATCATAATGGTTAAGAAAACAACTGCTTATATATAGTCACAAAAGTTGCATAAATCTGTGAGAGCTATTTAGTCATCCTAAATCCTGGCCACTTTCTTAGCGTCTCCCTTATTTTAATCCCCTTCCCCTGCATTGCCACGTTTTATGCCACTTGGTCAGGTAGTGCCCAGAGAGAAGACACAACTATCATTTTCACTATAAAACAGTAAAATAGAAGCATCATGCTAAATGTTTCCGAGTATCCCTTCCAGGCAGAACAATTTTCAAGCATAGAAGTCCATGAGATAACAAACAACTATGAAAATACAGAACTAATCGCATGTAATTTTGAAATCCAGATATCTGTTATGATTTCAAATGTGTCTAAATGCCACATCTTAAAAACCACAACTATGATCATTATGACCCAATTAACAAGCTACCGTATTTTTCCGTGTATAAGACGCCTCCATGTATAAGATACCCTCTTCTGTTCTAACCCAGCATTAAGAAATCAATACACGCTGGATACTCCTGTGTATAAGACGACCCCCAATTTTTGGTCTAACAATTTTAGACAAAACTATCATCTTATACACAGAAAAATGTGGTATATATAGCTAGTCAGTGTAGTTATAGCAAAAACATGAACAAGAATCAAGTAAGTGAGATATGACTTGCAACTAACTTTCATTTGACTTAAATAACTCATAACATTTCGTTCAAGTCATTTAAGCAACTCTCATTGAACATGTGTGTGTTTTCAAATTCTAGTACCACAAACATTTAAATACACAGCACATCGAAGAATCTTATATTTCCTTATGGAGTGGCTCATGGTAGTTTAATTACCACACTGTTCTTAAATTTGTTGAGTGATTATATTTAGCAAAATAATCTCCTAGATTCTAGTACATTTTTTAATTACTTGACTTCAGAATTTTCTGTTCCTAAGCTAATTAGCTTTTTTAAAAAAGCAGAATGTGCTATGAAAAAAAAAATGCTCAAGATACTGTTTTGTGAAAAAATATTACAGAACAGGTATGTTATAATGTCAGACAATTTTTGTATAAAAAGTACATATTTGTCTAGACAACAAACTAGCAGTTTATATACCAAAGTGTAGCAGATGGTACATTTCATATTGCTTTTCCACATTATTTACAATGAACATGTGTTAGCTTTGTAACATATGTTCTTTTTTAATTTTTAACTCAAAAGTATAGACATATTATTGTATATGTTTTAAAACTGACATGCATGGACACAAGGTTACTAAAGAAACATTTTTTTCCCCATCTGATGTCCATCTGTTCTTTATATAATCCTTTAAAATGTTTTATTTTCTGAGTTTGAGTTTTGGGAGTGGGTTAGAATCCATGGCAATGCAAATAGGGCCAAACCAAAAAACTTTTTAATCTCTAGAGGAATCATCCTTCCCGGTGTATGTTGCCTATTCATTTAGATTTATGGATTGGCAAAAATCTCAACCTTATTTAACTGGTGACAGCCTATAATCATTGGCCATCTCAACATCTTCCTTGGGCCATCGACATGTACCTATTAATGCTACATGGCATTTAAGAATTTTAACTGAATTAACTTTTTCCTCTGTGTGGAGGTCTTTTTCATTAGGGGACCATAGGTTAGAAACTGGGCATAGCACATTTCCTAAAGGGATGGCTGGCAATGTGGGTGAAAGGTGGGACTGCCTCAGGGTTCTCACAGCTGAGGAGGTACAGGTGGCCTGGGCCTGTCTACCTCCCTACCTTTCTCTCCGTGTCTCTGTCCACCAGGCTTCGGGCTGGATGCTCTGACACCCAAGGGTTAAGCATATTTACTCTTTCTTGCGTCCTTCTCGTTCCACCCGCCCAGCCATAGTCCGGTGGTCAGTCCATCCATCCACTCATCCATCGCCCAAACTAGATAAACGCAGCCAGCCTGGACTGGAACACTTATCCCCAAAAGGGAAGCGATAGATAGATGTCCTTGTTAACCAGGATCTGCAGCCGCTGTTTGTTAGTTTGTTTTGGTTTTTAGTAACGTCCTGTCCTCAATATCTTACGGCCTCTGTGTCCATTTTTGAGGCCCACATGAAGCACTTTCTCATGATCACTTAAAACAAACTGCGGGAGAAAACGTACCACCAGCGTCCAACCAAGCTGCGGCAGGGCCGCTGCGCAAGTCATTTTAGAACCCTGCAGGGAGGCGCTGGCCAGAAACCGTGGGAGCCCGCACCGCGCGCCTCACTGCAGGGCCGATGCAGGGCGCAGAGGCGCGCGCTGCGCGGGCACGGGCGCAGGGGCCGCGCCTCTTTGACCCTGCACCGTGCAGGAGGGAAGTCTAGAAGCTGCACCTCTGGGGACTGCTTTGCGGTTGATGTGCAGAAGTTGTAGAGCTCTGGGGGGCGCCCTCGAGTGGTGTGTGTGTGTGTGTGTGGGTGTGTGGGTGTGCAGGGGGTCACTTAGATCTAGGGCGCGCTCTGGATATGGGCAAAATAATCGGGGGCTTTAGAAGCAGGCACGTCGGGGTCTTGCAGGTGACGGTTTGGGAGCACCTCTGGTCACAGCCGGGCTCCGAGGACGCCTCTGCACTTATCGAGGCTACGGTGCGGGCCGGTGGGTCCAGAGCCAGAACCTCATCTGGGTTGGAGAGTGCCCTCGGGTCCCCAAAACTCACCTTCTTGGCCTTTTTCCCCCCAATGGGTGCCATCTTCGTGGTGTCCGGAAGGGTACTGGGCACGGGTGGTGACCGACAAGACTAGCGATTACCCTGGCGAAGTGCGAAGCTGCCCCCTGGCCACCGGCGGCCTATTTATACGCGCTGCTCAGCGCGGGGTGGTTTCCCAGCCTCCGCGCGGTCCAACGCGGGCCGCGCTCGGGGAACACGCCCACCAGCCTTTTTTTGAGGCCTGCGGCTCGTTGGGAATCCGCCCTGCGGAGGAGATGATCGACATTGTTCTCCCCGATGAGCGAAAACAGCGAGCAGTGTAATAAGGACAAAAGTGGATGAGGTCGGCGCTCGCTCAGGTTTCAACCCTACCTGCCTGCGGCCCCTCTCGGCCCCTCGAGAGTCCCTGACCTCTTCCTTCGCTGGGATCACACACCACTACCTACATACGTCGCCCGGGAAGGCCCCTGAGAATTTCGTTCATGCCCAAATATTTGTCAAAGGCCAGGGTTCAAGATTATTGGATGAGGAGGCGACACCCTGGAAGTCAGCCTAAAGTGTCCTCTGTGTGATATACATGCAGCGGTTACATAACGGAACACAAATAATGGCATTTATGCCCGATACTAACCCCGGTCTCGTGGATGGGTTCAAAACGACCTTCTCCCCTTCTATCCAAACATGCCTTACAGTTTCTAATCGTACGGTAATTTTCTAATAAGAATATCTTTGCAATATTTAACCAGGGCCGACTTTTAGCATTTATACATATTAGTGGAAATGTATTTTAGAGACTTCAACATTCGCCAACAAAACTGTATAAAAACGTAAAGGCATTAGAAAAACCAGAAGCAAATGGAAATGGTGACAGTCGTTATCTGCTGGTGGTGGATTTGGGGTTTGCGTTTATTTTACTCATTATGTTTTCCTGCGTTTTCCAACATAGCTTTACAATGAGAATGTGTTGATTTTAAAACAATAAAATCATTACTTTTTAAAACATACAACATGGCAGTAAATAGCCTAGAGAACAACTAAAAATCTCGAAACAGTTCAGAATCTTTTACCCAAATTAAAAGCCCACGAGGAAATTTTGTATGTGAAACAGTAGTCTCCATTTCCACATAGGCAATGATGAAAATTACTGTAGCAAATGATAAATTATACAAATAATGAAAAATTAATACAAATTTAATGTTTAAAATGATTTTTACTTGAGATATAACTGAGAAAGCAGAAAAGTCCTTGTGCTTCTGATGACTGTCAAGTTTAAAATGGAAAAAAATACCCAGAAGGACGATGGTAGATGCATATATGTAAATCACATAATCTAATATTTCACCTGCCCTGCAAGAATGAGGAATGAGGCAATATTCTTCACAATGCCTAGGTTTTTGGCCATTGAAGCCTTGCAGTACCTGAGAAGGCAATAGTTTAGTTCATGAGTTAACTACTTATATAATGGTAGTCTGGCCAGTATTGGTGAGACAAGTTCAAGAGCAAGCCCAGCTGTGGCTGCAGGGAGCAGCTGCAGTGGTAGATACCAGGCGCTAGAGGGCGGTGCCAGGGCTCCGACCGTAAACGCTGAAAGAAAACATTCTCCATTTCACACTTCGTCCAAACTCAGCAAAACAAAGAGGTTTTAAATTAGCAGCAAGTAACTTAAAAAATAAATTGTAAGCTTTTAATAAATAATCTGAACATTCGTGGCAAATTTTTAAAAGTTTCCCCAGCTGCTACTCCCAGTTCTAGTCTTTCCTGGAGGTAATCACTCCTACCTGCAAACTGTTTGTTCTTCCAGAGGAACTCTATACATATCTAAGCATACATGTATCAATACGGATTTGTATTTAAATGTAGGGAATTTTAGTTATTTAAAGACTTACCCACCTCCACTTTAAAAAAAAACCAAACGATTTATAAGCAGCTGTTGAAATATTTGTTTTTTCTCAGCTTCTCAGTTTAGTTTACCCCACCCCCCATCCCCACCCCAATGAAGACCATTAAAAAATTCACCTACTGTTTCCATAGTAAATAATAATATCCACGGTTCATTGCGTTCACTCAATGAGTCACAGTTCACTTATTATGTGCCAAGCACTATATGAAGCCTTTTACACACACATTATTATTTACTCCTCACAACTCTGAGGTAGGTACCCCCTCTTTGTACGAAAGAACCATGAACTCGGGGAGTTAGAAAAGTTATCAGCGTGAGCTGTGAAGTTCCTTTGCCCTGTTCCTACTAAGTCCACCTGGCTTCCACTGGGGGAGTGAGTTCTGTCATAACTGTTCTTGGGAGGCTGCCCATGTTCTGTGTTCTCTGCTAGAGCAATGAGATGAGGAAGGTCATAGCACTGACGTCTTTGGCGTTCCACAAGGATGTTTGAGGTTAGAGATAAATCCTGAATGGAAAGAGGAATGTTAGAGCTGGAGATTAACCCCTTCAAGTTTATAACCTCAAAAAGGAGGTCTTTCACTAGAACTTTGCTATATTCAAAACCCTATTTATTCACTCAGCAAACATTTAAGTATTATACCATTCATAATGTTTCAGACACCTTGCTTGTTTCTGGAAGTAAAGGATAGCTCATCCTTCTTTCTAAGGGGGAGACATACAGGAGGGAGCTCATACTTGAGTTAAAATATCCCCCTTTTCAATATGTAGATGGGAAAATGTCAGGACTTGATTTTCCAGTCAATTGGAAATGAAAATAAAAATGAAAATGGCTTTTCATAGTGAAAATGCTTCAGTTACCCTTTAAACCAATGAAGAGAGTTTATGTTTTAACACCATAAAAAACAGTTTGCAAACTGGTGACTTGGAAATGGAATTGGGGCCAACCTCCCTGTTTCCCTTGGCAAGGCCAGTGTTTTTTAAAAATTGAATCTGAATTTCTTTATGTGGAGCCTTTCCATTGGCCAGCCTGCCCTACACCCATTTGTCTTACAGTCCCTTGGTTCACATATTTACCTTAAATTGAAGACATTTGAGGTTTCAACTTTTACTGTAAATAGAAGGTATATATATTTGGGGTTATCAAATACATGTGAGATGTCCTTTGGTCTTAGTTCTACCAAATAGCACCCAAGTTGAATGTTTCGCTTTCCTAATATTTTTCTCTTACCATTAACCCCAATCATTTTGTGCTGCTATAGCCCAGGGTCAGAATAAGAGATGATGGGGGTGGGCTTTTCATCTAAAATCCTTTTCAATGGGTGCATAGCCTTTTTTCAGTTTATCTTTTCTGGGAGTACTTCATTTCCCTCTTCACTGCAATGGTCACATTCAACATTAGTCCCAGAACACCAGGCATATCAAACCACCTCACACAATCACTCCCCTTGGTTTCTGCATGTGTAAAATTCAGTTTGAAGCTAGGTGACTTTCCTTCCTTCCTTCCTTCCTTCCTTCCTTCCTTCCTTCCTTCCTTCCTTCTTGTCTCTCTTTCTTTCTTTCTTTCTTTCTTTCTTTCTTTCTTTCTTTCTTTCTTTCTTTCTTTCTTTTCCTTGCAATAATTCACACATAAAGTTGGCCTATGATAACTGAAAGTGTAAAATAAATAGCCTTTCCCCAAGATGCTTTATTTGCCTTCCCCTTTTGGTCAGCAAGCACTTCCGTAGGCTGGCTCAGAGTGAACTTCTGGCCCCTGTTTGTGCCTCCATCTTCTGCCCATTCCTGTTTCTGGAGAAACAGCAGAGTTATTGGTTTTTGTTGGACTGTTCAGAGCTTCCTCCGGCTTCTCTCAGAGTTGGCACATTTGCCAGTTTGTATAGAATCCCCTGGCCAATGTTCCTGTGAATTCTACATACCCCTCATTTCTCAAACTGTCTTCCCAGCATGGCAATTTAATCTCAAGTTCTCTCTCTACTTTAAAAAAAAAATTTTTTTTAATTAAATTTACTGGGATTACATTGGTTAGCAAAATTATATAGGTTTAAAGTGTACAATTTGATAGTACATCATCTGTGTATCTCCTTGTGTGTTCACCACCCAGAATCAGTTTTCCTCCCATCACCATATATTTGATCACCTTTTTCCTCTTTTACCTCTCCCTTCCCCCCTTACCTTCTGGTAACCACTGAATTGTTGTATGTGTCTGTGAGTTTTTGTTTTTTTGTTTGTTTGTCTTGTTCATTTGTTGCTTTCAGTTTTATAACTCACATATGAGTGAAGTCATATGGTCCTTGACTTTTTCTGTCTGATTTATTTCATTTAGCATGATATGCTCATGATCCATCCATGTTGTTGCAAATAGCACTATTTCATTTTTTCTTATGGCCACGTAAGATTCCATTGTATATCTACCACATCTTCTTTATCCAGTCATCAATCAAAAGACACTGCTGCAATGAACATTGGGGTAGATATATTGTTACAGATAAATATTTTCAGATTTTTTTGGTAGATACCCAGAGGAGGGATGGCTGGGTCATATGGCAATTCTTACTCCTAACTTTTTGAGGAATCTCCATACAGCCTTCCATAGTGGTTGTACCAGTTTACATTCCCACCAGCAGTGTATGAGGGTTCCTTTGTCTCCACAGCCTCTCCAGCACTTGTTACTTGTCTTGTGGAAAATAGCCATTCGAACAGGTAATAGTCATTCTGACAGCCATTCTCGAGGTAGTATCCCATCGTGGTTTCGATTTGCATTGCCCTAACAGCTAGTGAAGTTGAGCATTTTTCCTACATCTGTTGGCCACTTGTATGTCTTCTTGGGAGAAGTGTCTGTTCAGATCCTCTGCCCATTTTTAAAAATTGTATAGTTTGTTTCTTTGTTTTGGAGTTGTATGAGTTCTTTACATATTTGGGGTATTAGCCTAGGGTGACCAGACATCCCGCTTTTGGCGGGACAGTCCCGAATTTTAACAATTTGTCCCACATCCCGTGGCATTTAAAAAAAGTCCCGATTTTTGGAGAGAATGCACTACAAGCTAGAGAACGGCAGGAGATAGACCAAATTTTTCATCAAGAACCCCCTCCCCCCCGGTCAATGGTGTCCCACTTTACCAATGTTAAAATCTGGCCACCTTATATTAGCCCCTTATTGAAAGTGTTGTTTGCAAATATCTTCTCCAATTCAATTGGTTGCCTTTCTGTTTTGTTGATGGCTTCTTTTGCTGTAGAGAAGCTTTTTAGTTTGATATAGTCCCATTCATTTATTTTTCATTTACTTCCCTTGCCTTTGAGGTCAAATTCATAAATCCTCCCTGAATTCAAGATCCTTAGGTTTAGTATGTGTGCTTTCTTCTATGCAATTTGTTGTTTCAGGTCTTATGCTTAGGTCTTTGATCCATTTTGAGTTAATTTTGGTATCTGGTGACAGATAGTATTCTAGTTTCATTCTTTTGCACATGGGTTTCTAGTGTTCCCAGCACCATATATTGAAGAGGCTTTTTTTTCCCCATTGTATGTTTTTGGCTCCTTTGTTGAAAGTCATCTGCCCATACATATGTAGATTTATTTCTGAGCTTTCAGTTCTGTTCTATTGGTCTCTCTGTGTGTTTTCCTGCCAATACCATGCTGTTTTGACTGTTTTTGCTTTGTAATATAAATTGAAGTCAGGAGGTGTAACACCTCCAGTCTTGTTCTGTTTCTTCTTGGGATTGCTTTGGTCTTTTGTGATTCCATATAAATCTGACAATTCCTTGTTCTAGTTATTTTATTTTATTATTTTTTAAAGATTTATTTTATTGTTTGCTGTGTCCAGCACAGCAGTCTCAGGATGCTGACAGGGAGCAGCACAAGGAGTTAAGAAAAACAAGAGATAAGTTTAGAGAAAAGCTGGGGCTAGGTAGAACCTCTGACTGAGGAACTATGACTCCAGGCCAACCGCAGATTTATTGGGACTTTGTGCATCAAAGCATATTTATATTATCACTTATCTGGTATTTGCGTAAGGGGAAGCAAGATATTTGCAGGCTGGGATCCGCTTGTTCCCTGTTCTTGGGAATACCGCAAGATTAGCCAAAACCAGCTCTTGCTGACAAAGCTCCAAGGGCAATGGTCTTCCGTTGTTCCTTGCTCTGTGGCTGGCTTCACCTCTGGCCTTCAACAGTTGTTTATGAGAAGGTGAGGGAGAGAGAGAGAGAGAGAGAGAGAGAGAGAGAGAGAGAGAGAGAGAGAGAGAGAGAGAGAGAGAGAGAGAGAGAGAGAGAGAGAGAGAAGGGAGAAGGGCCTAGAGCAGTCTCCATCAGTAGTTGTGACATAGTTTCATTCCATACAGGTAGATATGGGGCTATGAGGGGCTGGAACCAAACTGAGGTTGGGATTTGATCCCTGGACCTCTCGGTTGCAAGGCAAGCACTCAGCCTATTGAGCTATCCCGGCATCCCTCTATTTATTTAAAAAATGCCATTAGGTTTTTAATGGGGATTGCATTAAGTGAGTATGTGGAGTTAGCTGTGCTAAGTGCTTCATAGGCATTACATAATCTTCACACTAAGTCTAGGAGGTAGGGACTTTACCATCCCCATTTTGCTGATGATAACACTGAGGTACACAGATTCAATGACAACTTTTCCAAAATCATGTCAGTCATGGAGCTGGGGGGAAGACTTCAGAATAAGGTGGAATGAAGTCAGTGATCATGCTCTTTAGAGCTACCCTATACTTCCTTTTCAGTGCACTGTTTTTCTAAAAAATGCTTCTCAAACTCTTTATAACCTCATCCAATATGATCCCTCCCATTTACCTGGCCTAACACAGAGATCCTTTCTCCTGGTTAGGACAAGTTCAGTGTCACTGACATACAATTAGTTACTGACAGAAAACAGTCTGCCCTGACCTGACCCTCACCCACAAATGCGCTGTGACTTTTCGATTGTGTGTAACTCTTGGGCTGTCCCGTCATTCTGAAACTTTATTGGTGTTTTAAATGGATATTGGGAAAGTAAAGCCATAATTCCCTGGGATGGCCCATCAACCCTGGGTTTCCCTCATCTTTGTGAGCTGCTGAAAGATGAACTAAGACATGCACTGACTCTTTGAATGGAAAAGGTGGAGTAGAGACTACAAATCCCCGGTTCCCCATGGGGCTGCCACATGAACTCTATGTGGCCGCTTAGCTCCAGCATGTAGCTCCTGATCGAGGAGTTGTACCTTAGGGACAATCCTCTGTTGTGATCTAGAATCTGCAGAGGAAAATACTCCAGGTTGGTGGGCCTGTGGTGTGAGAAGGGAAGTAGAGAGAGGTGGAGACATACAGATCAGTGGCAGCTCAGGGAAAAGCTGGCTGTGGTGGGGGTGAGAGGTGGTGTCCAGCCCAGGCAGAGTTAGATATGAGCACTGTGCTGAGGAGCTTCTGTCATTTGATGGGAAACTCACTACTGGGTTGGAACCAGAGTCCTCCTCCCCATTTTGTTTCTCATAAAAAGTTTCCTCACTTTTGTTTCCTATTGGTCTACACATAACTGTTTCACCAGTCAGCTGCGTATGAAGAGGATTTAATGAGGGCTTTCAGCTTGGTGATGACAGTAGAAATCTTTGTCCATGTAAAGTGTTTCTTTGGGGTTGTCTGGTATGTTACTTTAATCTTCTCTATGATTATCACCAGTATACAGTCCTCAGTTGATTTAGAAAAGTATATAATAACACATTCTAATAATTTACAACATATGTATTTTTGGTAGTTATCTTATACTTCAATAAAAATGAAAAACAAAAATAAAACAATATAAAACAGCCTCTTAGTCTTTTGTGGGATCCACAATAAACTAAATAAACTAAAAAGATTAAAATAAGCTAGTCTAGAATTTGAATATAGTCATTTCCCTGGTGGTAGGGAACGATTTTGGTAGACAGTATTAACTTTAATAGTTTTCTTATTATAAAAGTAATTTATTAAAAAAATAAATTTAGTACTTAATATATGCATAAGGTACCCCAAATTCAAAAGGTCATTAATTGTTAATGAGATTAAGTATACAATCATGATCTAAGTTCAACAATAAAAAGAAAAAATTAAAACACTATTTTAAGGTGTCAGTTTGATTTTATTTTTAAATGATTATTAGAGCAGCATTGCATAATGTGTATAAGATCTATTTTTAAAGTTAATTTTATTTTAATTATTAATACTTAGTTAATTAACTAAAACAAGTAAGACATCCAGTTGGTTCAAAATTAAAAAATTTAAAACATGTATCCTGTCCCATGGGTACCCAATTCCCACCCCCAACCCCCATCAACAATGTTTCAGTTATTTTGTGACCATTCAGAAATATTTTATACACATACAACAAATATGTTTAAACATTTTGCTCTCTATTTAACCAAAAAACAGTGTCCCATACATACTGTCTCCATCTTGCTTTTTTTACTTAACAGTATGTCTTTGCTATCATTCTATATTAATAGACAAGGAGCTTCCTCTTTTTTGAATGGTTTAATAACATTTTATTGTATAATATACCAGGACTTATTTGGCCTACTGTTGGACAGTAACATTATATTTACCTTTTACCACTTTGAATAAACCTTAAATGAATACAGACATCAATTCATACAGTTGAATAAATACTTATCTGGTAAATCTGGAATACTAATTAACTTTGTATTATCAGACATTCAATTACTTTCTCTACCTGGTCATTTTAGTTTTGAACATGGAACAATCACAAGTGAGTTTTATAATTATACGGGGGTGGGGGTGGGGGGTGGTCAAGAAGTTTGCAGAATGAATGGGAAGAAAGGTAAAAAAACTATTTGTTGGTTTTCCTTTTCAATATATTCATCCTTAACCCTAGTACACTTTTCAGATCTTTCAGTAAGTTTATTTACTCATATACCCTCAGAAAAAAATGTTTTGTTTTTACTTTCAAAATGTGCAGAAATTACAGCTTTAACCTCTTCTTCATGTGTAAGATTCTTCCCTCAGAGCTGTTTTTTCATATTTGGGAACAACTAATAATCAGATGGAGCCAAGTGGACTGTAGGGACAGTGGTTTAGCATTTGGAAGCCAGTTGTGATGGGTAGCCAACACAACATTGTTCTTATGCGCGGGCATATTGTGCAAAAACAGGACCCTTTTGCCCATTTTCCCCTTCTTTTCTCTTTCACAGATTCTTTTAACTGTTTCAGCAGATTGGGATAGTCCTCTCCAGTTATTGTGACACCCTTATCCTTATAATCGATCAGCAGGATACCCTCTGTATCCCCCAAAACAGTATTCATGATTTTTCCAGCAGACTGTGACACCTTGAACTTCTTAGGGGGCAGTGTGCCCGTTTTGCACCATGGCATGGACTCCTGCTTTGACTCAGGCTCATAATGATGAACCCAGGTTTCATCTCCAGTGACAATCTGGTTTAAAATGTCATCCTTTTTCTCTTCAGAGGTCCAAAAACTGTCATGAACACTCAGTGTGCTGTTTCTGAAGCAACGAAAGCATTCTCTGTACCCATCTTGCACTGACTTTTGATGTCCTTAGATGCTTATGGAGAATATTCAAGATGGTTGTATATGATACTCCAACCATTTCTGCAAGCTGGTTATTCAGTCTGACATCTCCCACTATAACTTTTTGACAATATCCGAGGAAGTGGCCTCAACAGGGCATCCTGGATGGAGGTCATCTACAGTCGACTTTACCTTGCTTGAAAAATCGTGCTACTTGCAAACCATGGCTTTCCAGGGCAATAGTCCCTGTCAACTGCTAACATCTCTGCCAAAGTGGTTTGAAGTATTTTCCCTTGTTTTCTGAGGAACTTAACAGTGAAAAATTTAATTTTATTCATACTTGGGTTTTTCTTCACATTTGACATGCTTCTCAGCGGTATCTGACAGAACACGGATGCAAGTAGGCTGAAATGTGGCACATTTACAAATAATAAGTCACCCAATCAAACTGTGTGCACTAGAATTCCCCTTTTTCCAAAAACCAACCCCTCTGTTTCATGAATCTTGCCACCCTTCGTGATGGCAAGATTTATTCATTTATTCCTTCATCAAATAATTGTTGCGCTTAACTATTCTCCCAAGTCAACAAAAGAGACAAAATGTCTTGCTGTCCTGGCATTTACACTCTGGTTTGTGTTGGGGTGAGGGAAGAGAGGTGGGGAGAGGAGGCAGATAGTGCATAAAACAAATAAGTATATTATATATGTATATGTGAGGAATGATTAAGTACTCTGGAGAAAAATAAAGCAAGGATGGGGACAGGCCATTCCGGAAAGGGTGTTACAATTTTAAGCAGGGCTGGCAGGTTCCTGTAAGGACTTTACATTTGTTCTGCCTGAGCTGGAGGTTATTGGAGGATTTTCCCCACCATTCTGTTTTTTATTCCTTTTATTAAATAACATTTTTATTTTGAAATAGTTTTAGGTTTATAGAAAGCTGCAAAGATAGCACAGATAGTTCAGATTGTCATCCCAACTATGCAGGTCCTAATATAAGCGTGCAGCTCTTTATAACTTAACTAGGAGGATTTCTAAAAGCAGGCTGCCATACCCAATTTTGTTTCCTCTGATGTTATCATCTTACATTACTGTGGTACTTTTCTCAAAACTAAGAAACCAAAACATTGCTGTACTTCTGTTAACTAAACTCCAGACTTTAAAAGGTTTTCACCAGCTTTTTTTTGAAGATTTATTTTATTGTTTGAGAGGGGATATATATATAGAGAGAGAGGGGGGGGGTGAGCAGAGTAGTCTCCATAGTTGTACATCGTTAATTGTGCCGTGGTTTCATTCCACACAGGTGAATGTGGGGCCGTGCAGTGGGGGGACCTAACCTGGGGCCTCGCATATGGGAGGCAAGAACCTTCATTGCCAAGCCATCTTGGCGGTTACCAGTTGCACTGCAGTTCAGCATATGGGTTTGTATGGGCTGGGACTGGGAATCAAACCCCAGACCTTCAGATTGTTAAGCAAGCACTCAACCGTTGAACTATCTAGGCAACGTCCCCTTCACCAGTTTTTCTATGAATAAATGTCCTTTTTCTTTTCCAGACCCAATCCAGGATACCACGTGGTGTTTAGTTCTTATGTCTCCTTAGTCTCCTCTAGTCTGTGACAATTTCTCAGTATTTCTTTGTTTCTCATGACATTGACATTTTTGAGGAGTACTGACTAGATATTTTTGTAGAATGTTCCTCAGTCGAGATTTGTCTGATGTTTTCCTTATGATTAGAGTGGGCTTATGGATTTTTGGAAAGAATACTACAGAAGGGCTCTTCTTGTTACATCATATCAGGGCCACATGATAGCTACCTGACAAGGTGATGTTAACCTGATCACTTGGATAAGGTGAATCTGCCAGGTTTCTCTATTATAAAGTTAATAATTTCCCCTTTCTACTCTATATTCTTTGGAAGCCAGTCACTAAGTCCAGCCCACATTAAACTGACTTTCATTTTAAAAGCTCTACTCTGGCTTCTTGGTTGAGACAAGTTTGTAGGAGGACAAGGGTAAAAGCAATATGCCAGGTAGAGGTGAGGGAGGCTGGAACCAGTGTAGCCACAGAGGAGGTGATGAGAAATGCCTGGCTTCAGTTTCCAACATCCCTGGCTTGGAGCCCTAAGCCAGTTCCATAGTGGGGTGAGGATAAATACGGATACACAATAGACCACCTGAAGTCCCTTCATTCTTGCCCCTTGGCGCTGTGCTTGAGGTTTTATTTCCTTCTCTTTGCATATTACGTGAGGAAGGTTTTGGCTGTAGATGGGAGAAAGGCCCTGATATGATGCAACGAGAAGAGCACTTCTGTAGTATTCTTTCCAAAAATTTATAAGCCCATTCTAACCATGGGGATAACATCAGACAAATCTCGACTGAGGACATTCTACAAAAATGCCTCATCAAATTAGATAATTTATATAAAATGCAGGGATATAGAAGTTCTAAAATCATGTTACTTTTATACTTACTATTTGTCATTTTTTGTTCAATGATTAATTAAGAGACTATTATCTATTTCTAGATATAATTAAATAATTGTTAGTAGATGAAAACATAGTAGAGTGACTGGCTCTCAACTAACAATTGTTGAATTAGCCAGAGAAATGAAGCAGTGAGTGATCGACAAAGGAATGGCTACTCCTGTCCTGTGACCCTAGTGGAGTCGCATGAACTCCTATCTAGCCTTCTCCTGACCACCACTTGAAACTTACCTTCTTTCTCTTTCTCTTTTGTCTTCAAGTGACTGCTTTCTAGGACCATTCTTCACTTCACCTTTGCCCCAAGCCAGGTCAGCTTGTTCTGGAGTTAATTATACCACAGAAAGCAAAAAGCCCCAGAGAAGTTACATCTACAAACAGCTTCACCCATGCAGCCCTGATTTTCTTCTAAAATACAATTTTACTTATCCTGCTTTCCTGCTTTGAATGTTCAAGTAATCTGCCTTTCACACCTCTGGGGGTGACAGAAGGGTCACTGTTTTTATCCCAGCCAGCCTGCTTTTAGAAATCTTCATAATTAAGTTACAAAGAGCCATGTGCTTATCTTAGGTCTTGTGTAGTTGGGGTGAAAGGCTGAAGCTGTGTTTTGTTCTGTAGCTCTTCACCTGCAGTGTGTTTCTTGTCCTTGTGTTGTTCAAAAAACTTGAAAACCTTAGTTTTCAAAAACATATGTACCCCAATGTTCATTGCAGTGCTGTTCACAGTGGCCAAGTTGTGGAAACAACCAAAGTTTCCTTTGATAGATGACTGGATAAATAAATTGTGGTACATTTAAACAGTGGACTACCACTCAGCGATAAGAAAAGATGAAATACAGCCATTTGCGACAACATAGATGGTCCTTGAGTCCATCATATTGGTTATTCTTTAAGATTCAGGTCATAGTTTTCTCTGGTAAATCCTTCCCTGACCACCCCTTCCCAGTTTCATTCCAGAGTAGGAACTTTGTGTGGACCTGGGAACCCAATCACCCTCCAAGTAGGAAAATGTGTTTGAAGTCTCAAAATATTTATAAATTTGTAAATATAGTTTAGAACACAACTAAGAACTGCTTATATCTAAAAAAAAAAAGGTTTAAGCTATAAAGTATTAAAGAAATTCATATAAAATTAAAAATTATAATGTTTTAAACTGGGTTTCCTAAGATGCAGATTTGGTTTCAGGTAGTTGATCTGGGATGTGACTCCGGGAAGCCAGGGTGAAGAAGTGGGAAGAGTAAGACTGGGAAGAGGTCAAGTTCATACTCTGTGGCAGTTGCTAGCTGTGGGCAATGGGTTGCATTGCCTTTGCTGTGGAAATGCCTGAGAATCATCCAGAGTGTCTATTGGAATTGTCTACTTGGAAGGATAGGATGCTGGAGTATTAACCCACTGGATCCCTTCCCCATTGATTAGGTGTTACCCTGAGGGTGTTAACTCAATGCTTTTGACTGTTTGCTTGTGGAAAGAGAGATCTGCAGCAGCACAGAAGAGAGCGCTGGGCCAGCAAGCCAGACGACTCAGGTAGCACTAGAGGAGGGGCACTGTCAGTGCCTAGTGAGTCTAAACCACAGGGAACTGGTCCCTCCAGCCGCAGGTTAAATTCAGTCAGCGGTGTGGAGGGAATGGGACGCCAGGCACTGGAGCCATCTGTTATTGCTATATGATGAATTGAATATTACAAAAAAGTGGGCCCTGCTATGGCTTGAAAGTCTGGTCTAGAACTTTCTAGAATGCCAACTACGGGAACTAGTTCTAGATGCTTTGTACTATTAACTTCTTTGTACAAGGCCCCAAATTTGATTGCATAACAACTCTGTGAAATATTACAGGCAGATATTATTTTTCCCTCTTTAAAAAATTGTGGTAAGTTATATTTACATAACACATATTTTTTAATCATTTGTACATGTGCAGTTCAGTGGCATTAAATATATTCACATTGTTTTGTAACTATCACCACCACCATTTCTAGAACTTTTGAAAAATGTTTCCAAACTGAAACTCAGTACTCTTTAGACAATAACTCTTCATTATACCCTTCTCCTATTTCCTGGCAACCACCATTCCATTTTCTGTCTCTATGAATGTGACTACTCTAGGTACTTGCTATACCTCAGTAAGTGGAATCATAGAGCATTTGTTTTTTATGACTGGCTAATTTTCCTTACTATGTTTTCAAGGTTAATTCAAGTTGGAGCATGGGTCAGAATTTCCTTTTAAACACTAAATAAGATTCCATTGTATGTATATACCACATTTTGTTTATCCATCTGTTGATTTACTTGGGTTACTTCTATTTTTGGCCATTGTGAATAATGCTTCTCTGAACACAGTTATCTAAATATCCAGGTCCCTGCTTTCAATTTTTTGGGGTACCTACCCAGAAGTGCAATTTATTTTTAATTTTGTAAGAAACTACCATACTGTTTTCCATAGTGGCTATACCATTTTACATTCCCACCAACAGTGCACATTAGTTCAAATTTTACCACATCTTTGCCAACACTTGTTATTTCTAATGAGTGTGAGTTGATATCTCATTGTGGTTTTGATGTGTATTTTTCTTAATGATTAGTTGAGCATCTTTTTATATGCTTGTTGGTCATTTGCATATCTTGTTTCGAGAAATGTCTTTCACATCCTTTGTCCGTTTCTTAATCTGGCAGTTTGTTTTTGTTGTTGTTAAGTTGTAGGCATTCTTTATATATTCTGGATATTAACCCTAATCAGATATATGATTTGCAAATATTTTCTTCCAATTTGTGGTTTGCTTTTTTCCCGACTATTTTTTATTTATTTTTTATGATGTTGGGGCTTAGAATGATTTAGTGACTTGTCAAGTTCACAAATATTTTTATTGGAGACCCTGGGAATTAAACACTGTCTCCTACTCTTTATCTAATATCCTTTCTTTCTATCTCCCCCCATTCCTTAACATAAAAAGTAGTTTGTCCTATGACAATGATGCTGTACATATAGACAAAGCACAAAGTAACAAAATATTAACTGGCTTTTTGGATGACCCAGGCTCTTGCTGCTATTCCTTCTTAGTTCTCCTTTCCCACCATCCATAGGATGCTTATAGAGATCCAGAAAGCATCTGGGTATCTTTAGTTACATTAATTGCTTAATTAGTTAATTTAATTTCTCTATCTATTCCTTAAAATATTCTATTCTGTTCCATAAAGTGTTTTAAAGAATCAGAACATGTTTCTCAAAGACCACGTATTTACTTTAACAACTGCTCGTTATTCTATGATAATGACAAATGATGGGCTTTCCGACTACATTTTAAAGAAGAGACAGACTTTTATTCAATAGAGCAAACTTCCATGTTCCCTAGATTTATCCTAAAGCACTCATGCTAGAAATGCAGGCCTCTGCCTAGACTAGTGCCTGACACAAAGTAGGCCTCCAGGAAGTGTTCGTCAAATGAATGCTGTGATGTCGAGGCAAAGAGTAAATTTGCAGAGAAAGTGAGCTCAGTTGCTTGATTTACTGGGGAAAAGGAGCAGTATTTTCTATATAATGGCCTCTGTGGAAATTGGTTTTATTTGTCTCATTCTTCAAAGACTCTTCGAGGCTTTGGGATACCAGCATACTTGAAAGGGAGCAGGAATTAATCTCTCCAGAAATAGGCTTTCTGGATGGATGTTGAAGGGAGCCAAGACTTGGGCCCCTTTTGATCAAACCATCCTGCTTCCCCACTGTATGGTGGGATGTTCTGAGAAAGGATTCTTGAACAAAACAATGAAACTTTTTGTCCTTTCAACATAATTTCTCTTCAACAATGTCCCCTGGAGTAAATCACTGAACCTTCCTGGGCCTTTGTTTCCTCTCATCAACAATAATAGTGTTGAACCAAAAAAGCTATTCTCCTGGTGCTCTAAATGCTGTATGTATTTCTATTTTAATATTTAATTTGAAAGAAAATCTGGAAAAATAAATTGAACCGGTCTGAGAGTTAAGTATAAATGAACACTATTTTAAATCAGATCCTCATGGTTATTAAAGTTTCAAGAAAACATGGATATGTTCCCTCTTTCTAGTTTCTATTTTAGTCATTACCTTTAATTTATAATCTTAGTTTATGACCTTCATTATGGATTAAATGTGATTATATATATATATATATATATATATATATATATATATCACATATGATTAGATTTTAATGTGTTAGCATTGTGGGGGTATTTCTAGTTAATTGAATATTTGATTTCTATTTGTTAATGTAGCCATGTTGTCTGGCTGTCTACCAATGTTTGAATACCCTTCCTATGTTTTGGGGTAATCTTGCATTTTAGGAGTCCAGCCTTCCCAAAGTATAAACCCTCAAAACTCACTTTCTTGGCAGCTAAAGTGTAGTCCTATGACTTAGGGCCTGCTACTCAGACATGTGAACTTGAGAGTCTTGAGTGAGAAGCAAGCAGTGTAGTGTGATGAAGCAGGCATTCAAATGGAATCCCCATTGATTGAGGGGGAGCAGTGGGCCCTGAGCCAGCAAGCTGGGTGACTCCGGGACCCAGGAAGCACTAGAGGAGGGTCTGTCAGTGCCAGGTGAGTCTGAGTCACAGGGAACTGGCTTCTGCAGCTGCAGGTGAATATCAGCCAGCAGTGTGAAGCAAATGGGACACAGGGCACTGGAGCCATCGGCTCTAGTTATATGATGAATTGAGTATACAAGAGGGCAGGCACTGCTGTGGCTTGAAATTCTGGTCCAGAACTCCCTACAGTATCAAATAGGAAAACGAATTCTGAGTGCTTAGTACTGTTAATTTATTTGTACAAGGCCCCAAATTTGATTATATAACAACACAGAGATGTTCCAAGCAGTTACCATTCTCCCGATTTTTTACAAATTGTGGTAAGACATACATAACACAAAATTTGCCAATTTATTCCTTTTTCTGGCATGGGTTGTAGCCAAGGCAGCAATGTCAGCAGGGGTCCCCCAGGAGCTGGTTTGAGTGTTGTTCATTCACATCAGCCTTGTAGGTTCTGTAAACTTCCAAATAACATTTACCAAATAATTTTTCTGCTTAAATGTAATAGAGTGGGTCCTATTGCTGGCAAACAAGAACATTGACTAAAAGAGTTTATTTCCTAAGGTAATGTGTTACATATCTAGGACTGAAGTATTTACTTTCCAAGACCAAAAAAAAAAAAAAAAAAAAAATCTTTGAGTTACCTGTTTTTAAACTCAGTTGTTCAGTCCATGAAATAATATAACTGATGTTTTAGTAATGATTATTTATTCATTCAACAAATTGTGTGCTCAGAGCTGAAAGGATATGATGATTTGTAAGATATAGCCCTGTCTCTGAAAGCTCACATCTGTTGTAAAGCTGAGCATCCATTCTTGGATGACTTAATAATTACCATCATATTTAACATTAATGAGGACTTACTCTGCTTCAGGCACATGTGTTAACTCATTGAACCATTCCAATAACTGAAAGAGTAGGTACAGCTATTACTACTATAGATGAGGAAGGCAAGGAGCCTCCCCAGGCTAAGGCACTTGCTCAGGGCCACAAAGCTAGAGAGCAGGAGAGCTGAGATTCAAAGCCCGGTGGTCTGGCCCCAGACCCACATCCTTAACACCACTCTGTGGCAGTATGCACACATCCCTGAGTGTTTGGGTTTTCATAACACCATTTATATTCTTCCTGCTTGAAACTGCTTCTCTTTCATTATAAAATTGAGAATCAACAGTCACTGTTGAATAAGGAAAGAGTAAAGACTCTTACCTTTTTATTTTATTTTATTTTTTAAGGTAAAATGCATCTCTCCAAAATAGACCATAACCTTTCCCTTAGTTTTCTTGGGCACAGCTGAGAGGGACTAGAACTTTCAAAACCAGTGTTTAAATCAGGGTTGTCCAAATTTTTAGCTTTCTTGGGCCACATTGGAAGAAAAATTGTCTTGGGCCACATATAAAATACACAAAAAATCTCATAATGTTTTAAGAAAGTTTATGAATTTGTGTTGGCTGCATGTGCACAGGTTGGATAAGCTTGATTTAAATGTTACGCCTGCCTGTCCCTGCTCTTCCTCTTAACAAAATAACCCAAGTGACTCTGTCCCTTTCCTGTTCAGAACCCTTCAATATCCTATTGTATCACTCAGAGTAAAAACCAAAATCCTTGTTATAGAAGACTTATCAGTTCTCACGTAATCTGGCTTCCTTTGTTTCTCAGATCTTGTCTCCTGTGAATCTCTACTCTGTCACTGTGTCCCCATCAACCCTAGCTTCTTGGCTGTTCCTGGGACGTGTGGGGCAAACTACTGGTCTCAGGATTTGTACTTTATGGGTGGCTTTTCTTCAAGGTATCTGTGTGTCTATTGTCCTTATCTACTCCAAGACTTTTCTTTTGTTTGTTTGTTATTGTTAAATTTAATGGGGTGGCATTGGTTGGTAACAATTAGTTTCCAGAAGTACAAGTCCACATCACATCACCCATGCATTGCATTATGTGCCCAACACCCAGAATCAGCTCCCCCGCTCCCCCTCCACCACCATATATCCGGTACCCACTCCCACCTCCCCCAATGACTCTCCCTCCCCCAACCTCCCCCCCAACCTCCCCCCTCTCCAGGAAACCACCAAACTATTGAGTGTGTCCATAATGCTGGTGCCCTCTCCCACCTCCCCTCCCTTTCTTCTTCCCCCCTCCTCCCCTTCCCTCAGGCAATCACCAAGCTATTGAGTGTGTCCAT